>JAAWXA010000004.1:3148792-3229326 GCA_038090715.1 Florisuga fusca | reverse complement strand
CGCTGCCCGCCCCAGCCTCAGGGAGGGACGGCGGGACCGGGAGAGCTGAGCCCGGGGATGGATGCCGCGGGAGCCGGGACCGGCCGCCTCCCCCACGCCCCCGCACACACACCCCCACAGTCGCCGAGCTGGGGAAAGGCGCTACGGGCTCCGCAAGTGCCTTCGGGCTGCGGTGTCCCGAGCTGTCGTGGTGCGGACGGCGACAGGCAGGGCAGGCAAAGCGGACGAGGCGGGCAGGCTGGGCGGGCGGGGGTTTCAGAGCCCGTTCCCGCAGCATAAAACACTTTGCGCTCGGATCTGCCCGCAGCGGGGTCCTGCCGCGCCGCAACAGAGACAATTGGGCATAAACAGTTTGCATAACGCTTCCGCGGCCGGTCGCCAGCCGAGTGCCAGTTTTCTTCTTTAAAAAGAAAAAAAAAAACACAAACCCACACGTGGGAAGCAAACTTTTAATCAGGCATAAGATATAAACGAAACATCACAAGGCGAGTGTTGCTAAAATGCTTCAGCAGGAAGCATATGATTTTCCATGGATGTTTTACAGGTGAGTCATGGTAGTTGCTCTTACTCATTACTGAAGATCCCGCTCCGGTGGCATATACAGTGTGTAGAATGGGAAGGTTTAGTTGGTCGGACTAAGTACAAGTAAGGAAAAACACGTTTTCCAAGACTCTGTCAGAGCACTCGGGGCTGCCGGTGTGTAAAACTTTATGCTCTTCCCTTGTTCTTAATTCCTGTGGCAGCCAGCATTATACTAGAAAGCTGTCACTTTTCATAACATATGGTTCTCTGCATCTATCATGCAACTCTTCCTGGTTAAAGTGAAAATAAACACCCTTTCAAAGGGGGTTTCCTCTCCCCCCTTCCCACAGGTCTGGTTGTGAGGAACATTTCTCAGCCCCTACTGAAACCAAGGTCCCGGGCCCCAAATCCAGCTCCAGGTGAGGAAGAGATCCTCCATGGCTGGCCCAAAGGCAACTGCAGTCAGTGGCCATGCATGACTAGGGCTGAAGCATTCCAGGAGCTGGGAGCAATTGAGTACTCTCAGCTTGGGAACTTGGTAGTCAACCCCTCCTGACCAGGCTCAGGCAGAGCCTTGCATGTTCCCTGGGACAGCTATGTGGAGCCCTGCAGTCAGCAGTCACCAGCAAACCTCCCACTGACCAGGTCTTCCTCCACTGCCTCCCCACAGGCAGTGGTTGGTGGTGTGCAAAAAACAAAAGGACACGATTAACATAAACAATAATCTCAACCTGTTTTATAGTGCTGACTGAGCCCTGGTTTGTTGTTTTTTTTTTTTACCTCTTCCTCAATCTGCTTTAGAGTCCCACAGCTGAGGCAACTACAGTAAATGTTCATCTATTTGTTTAGCAACTAACTGCACTGCATTACATGTAGCCAAAGAATCCAGGAAAGCAGCCAAAGACATAAATTAGGCCGACTTGTGGCAAGTCTAGCTGATAATATGATAATAGCACTTACTTACCTACCCCTCAGGAGAGCTGCATAGGTTTGTTAATGTTTATACAATTCTTAGAAAAGGATGTTCAGGAGATGTAAGTGATATTGCATTAATTTTACAGTTACATTTCTTTACTTTATTCTAGAGTAAACATATTTTGCATGGTTAATATAGATCATCTCAGGCACAGTTTGACCAACAGAAGCCAACTTGACATCATTTCTGGTTCACTGACAATTTCCCAGGGCTGCTTACCGTGTGATATCCAGGGACTGGATTCACAAGTGCATAACAAGCAGCAGTACACCTCTGTCCAGGATAATGGGTATAGAAAACCCATTATATAGATATAGATCTTTGGTGGTAGAAATGTTTTCTTTCCACTGTGTTTCTTGAGGAGCAGAAGGAACACTGTCAGGCTCCGAAGGCTTAGCCTCTGCTAGTGCATAATATAGCTTAATAGCAACTGTGACACTGTAGACAAAAGCTGAATAAACCCCAAATAAAGGATTTATTGGATGCTAAACTGAAACGACCTTTGGACATAACAAAAATGCCAAGAAGAAGCCATAATAAGTGGTACGCATACCTGACTATGTATGACTGACCCAGTGATAAAGAATACGTTACGTACCTCATATGGTTTGGCCTGCCCACATCCAGGTCATCAGAGTACTTTTTTTTTTTTTTTTTAATGTTAAAAGTTATGGTTCATCAAATACAGCCTTGACCTTGTGTTACCTTTATTAATAAAGAGAAGCCAAACATTCCTGCGCCAGGAGAGTTGCATTGCAGATGGGTTCACACCAAACCCCATAGAGATTTTTTTTCTTTGACACTTTAACTTTGGATTTTTAAATTGTCAGGGCTTCCAGAGAAACTTGAACAAAAACCACAGATCCTCAGCTGTGAGGCATCTTGCCAGAATAATTTCAAATGAGGATTATTCTTTTTTTTACCCCCTTTACACACATCAGTGACAGCCTTCCCAAACTTAAGCAGTGCTTCAGTTCAACCTTGACTTCGGCAGCTGTTTGGGACTGTGGGGAGATTTTGGGTAGCGATGGAGGGGTGGGCAAGAGATGAAGATTTGAGATCATTGGTGGCAGGAGATATTTATACCAGCTCTCACGGCCCCAACACCCCATCTGCCACATGGTGAGCTGAGGTATAGCAATGCTGTCCCCCACAGCCACCATCTAGCCTCCAGCTGGCATGCCACTTCGGTGTCACCTGCAGCCCATCTGTATTTTGCTTCTCTCCCCTTCCCTAGGGTGACTCGGATCTCCCTGGAGACCTCAGAACAGGGGTTGTATGGCCATAGTCACTGCCCCTGAAGCCTCAGCCCTACCCTGGGTCTCTTAAGGTGGGAGGATGAGGTGGAGGTATCCCTGCTGCTCTGCAGCTCAGGGTGGGGGATTTTCCCAAGTGCAGGGAATCCCTGAGGGTGTTTTGGGTTGTTCTGTTGTTACAGACACACTGAGCTCCATGGAGGGGAGAGCTAAACAGCAGTGCCACGCTCCAGCACATCCAGGGCGGCACACGGTCTTGGGGGCAGCATCCCCAAGAAGCGTGCGGTGGGACAGGGCGGGAAGCCCCCTTCATCCACCCCTTCTCTCCTCCTTGCAGGTTTGGTCGGCGCGGTGGGAGCGGGCAGCCCCTGTGAGAAGGCCTGCAACCCCCGGATGGGCAACCTGGCCCACGGGCGGGCGTTGCGGACGGAGACGGCTTGCGGCCGCCACGCCACCGAGCCCTTCTGTGCCTACGCCGAGGACACCCAGCGCCGCTGCAAGCGTCCCACCTGTGGCCGGTGCAGCGAGGCCCAGGCGGGGCTGGCCCACCCTCCCGCCGCCATGGCCGATTCCCCCTTCCGCCTGCCTCGCACCTGGTGGCAGGCGGCCCAGGATGCCCCTCGCGAGACCATCCAGCTGGACCTGGAAGCCACCTTCTACTTCACTCACTTGATCCTGGTCTTCAAGTCGCCCAGGCCGGCTGCCATGGTGCTGGAGCGCTCCCAGGACTTCGGCGAGACGTGGGAGCCTTACAAATATTTTGCTGCTAACTGCTCGGCCACCTTCGGGCTGGAGGATGACGTGAGGCAGAGAGGAGCCATTTGCACTTCCAGATATTCGAGTCCCTTCCCCTGCACCGGAGGAGAGGTAGGTCTGCCCGGGGTGGGAAGAGAAACCCTCTCTCCAGTGCCCTTTCCCTCTGCAGTCTCCCCTCTGGCATATGCTTCTTATTTTACTGCACTTGCCATCAAATTTAGTTCACATGTGAATTAACACAATTCACTCCCAGGTGATGTAGGCACCCCTCTGTCCATTGTTTTACTGAGCTCATAATCCCGCTCATCCCCAAAATCTCCTCTCCCTTCACCCAGTCAAACTCCCTCCCCACACAACTGCAAATGAGGTGGATGCAGCCGGTTCCTCAGGAGAGCCAAAGGGAACATCACTCTTGACAGTCTTCTCCAAATCTTGCAGTTGTGTTGTTTCAGGGTGATGCACACCAGTCTGGCTTTGGCCAAAATGCAACTACCTTAAAATTAGTGATCTCCAGTTTCACCTTTACTAGTGACCACCTTCACTGAGAAATAAGCATGTAACCAATCAAAACTACTGATAACAATTAAGCACAGGTCCCATAACCCAGATTAGCCAGGTAACTAAGAACCTTATTCTTGATCTTTTCTTTTCTGTGCACATTCATTCTCATGTGAAGAGAGCTTGAAAAAAAAATGAAGAAAAGCATCACGTTTCCTAAGAGGAAAAATATATGTAGAAAATTCAGATTATTTTCAGTATCAGTAGCAGTAGATAATAAATTGTGCATTTGGAGATACTACCAACAATACTCTTTCCTTTAGTGCCCAAGCCTGTCCAGCAATGCCAGAGAGCTTATCCCAGGTAGCCCCATCCGTGGGACTGCCCTCTGAGGTCCCCACTGGTCAGGATGTGTCCCTGCTGACCCGCTCTGGACTTTAAAGGCTGCTCCCTCTAGTGGTCTGATTTAATGGGCTTGTCGGAAGGTTTAATCACACTTCAAATTGTCCTCAGACCTAACACAGAGAAAGAAGCTGAATTGATTAGTGAATCATGTGATATGATTTTAGATTCTGATGACGGCATGTTTTGAGGTGAAGGCTTGGTTCTTGAAGACCGTAATTCATGTCTTAGAAAAATCATCTGTTAGGCCCCTTTGAAGACATTCGTGGTTACTTATAGCCATGCTCTGGCTGGGAATCCACTCGGTACTGGGAGCTGTTCACCAAAGTGTGTCTCTCGGCTGCTTCTCAGGAGACAGACGATGTCTTGCTCTAGGAGAAGATGCTCTTTGCTCTTATCGATTCAGAAACAAGAATCCCCAGAGCTTCCAGAGAGATCTAGGATGGTTATTCCATTTGCACAGCAAAGAATTTAAATCAGGTTACTGGTGAGAGAAGCTGCTATCTTCCTCTCTTCTCCTGTCTCCCTTTTCTCATGCCCCTAGAAAGCTTTCTGAACCTCCTTACACAGTGAAATATACAAAGGAGCATATAAGAAAGATGGACAAGAGCCATTTCTGTCAGGACAAGGGAAACAGTTTTAAACTGAAATTCATTTAGACTGGGTATGAGGGAGACATTTTTTATGATGTAGATGGTGGTACACAGGAACAGGTTGCCCAGAGAACCTATGGATGCCCCCTCCCTGGATATGTTCAAGGCCAAGTTGGATGGGACTTTGTGAAACCTGATCTAGTGGAATGTGTCCTTGCCCATGCAGGAGTTTGGAACTATGTGATCTTTAAGGTCCCTTCCAACACAAACCATTCTGTGGTTCTGAATTAGGTAACTACAAAGAGACACCTGCAAAGAAGTGATGGCTGTACTTGAGTGGGAATTTTCCAGCCCCTCAGTACATCACTCATTCTGTGTCCATGTAGCCAGCACCCCAGTGTGGTCACCTCATTGGTGTACCCCCACACCAGGACAGGGTCTGTGCCTGGTGAGAACCTGTGCAAATCCCAACCTTGGGACTGGCTCCTCTACAGGTCAGGACAGTATGTGGGGACAGTAGCATCAAGGTCTTATGTGCAGAAAGCAATGCCTGTCTCAAGAAGAGAGGGAATTTGGTGGTGTTTGATGCACCTGTGGTAGCATGCTGCAAAAAAGAGGCTGTTTACAGAGTTCTCTCCTGCAAGATCTTTTTGGCATGGCTTTAGTCTGTGTTACTGTAAAACAAAACAAAACAAAACTGTAAAAGTCAAGATCATTTAATTATTCCAGGTTTTAAGCAAACATTGAGTCCAGGGTGCTGGAGCTTGTAAGATTTTATTTATATGGCACACTTCAGTTCCTTGCACTTAAACACCACTTTTTACCTGCAAAGTAATAACAGCAGCTTTCTGGTGACCAGATGGCAAGCCTGCATGCTTAGCAAATATCATATTTAATTTATTACAGCGTGCTACATTCCAGCAATTACTTGTAACTGCCAATAGCAACATGTATCTCACATAAAGAAACATCAGAGTTTTGTGTTCTGTTTAGAGTTATGTTGTGCTTTACTCCCACTTTCAGTAGCGCCTCATTTCAGCCATATGGAAACAGTCATTTCACTGGAAGCAGTGGTTTCAAATATGCAGTCATCTGGAATGTCCAAGTCTGAAGGGTATTATGTAATTACAGCTCAGTTGCAGCAGTTTTCTTTAAAACACAAGCATACATTCTGCAAGTGCTACTGGATTTCTTGGTTAAATTTTTAGGGGTTTGGGTATTTTTCTTTTCAGCTGTGATGTAGTGACTGTAAACTGTGATCCAAGCATATCACCCTGTCTATATACCACTTTCTCCCGCTCCAAACATTTCAATGCCACATGTGCATTTCCAGGCAGAGAGTCAGGGTTTGCAGGGTCTTGCAGGGCAGTGGGGTCTCTGCACTCTGCTGGCAGCTCAGTCACTGCCACCCATCGCCCTGGATGAGCAATTTGCACAGCACAGCAGGAGGACTCTGGAGGTGGCCACCCACCCTAAAGGGCACTGGAGCTCAGCACAGACCCGTGGCTGATGGGTTCTGGCTTTAGCTCTCTGCAAAAGCTGTGCTGATCCACCTTCATTTCTGCTGATCATTACAGTGCCTGGGAGTCCTGTTTCAAGGCAGCAGCATGCAGAAGTTCGTGGTACTCAGAGGCTTATGGCCTCTTTTTTATAAATCTCCTGTGTTAATTTTGAGCAAAGGCGTATCTGCTTCAGTTTTGATTGAAAAGAAGGGTCAGGCTTTTTGCATTTCTTCTCTCCTCTTCATCATGAGTCATTCCTTAGATGCTTAGTTCAACTCTTATGACAAAAATCTTCCCTTTCCCTCATCAAAACTTGCCATGATGTTGATCTTGAGGAGATTTACAATAGCACAGAAAGCAAGCTACCAAGCCTCTAGGTTCATTTCCAAGACCCAGAACTCAGAGCTGGTGGAGAAATGAGGGACCCTGAAATTACTCTGGGAAGTGACTTTCATCTTTCTTCTGTAGTAGAACATCTCTGGGTTTCCCTTTGAGGTGGTGGAGTGGTCTGTGCTGGGAGTGTGACAACATGCAGTGATCACCCAAACTGAGCTATGGCCATGGGAGCCAGAAGAGGTAATGTCTGTGCTATGTGTGGTACTTAGTAGGTCTGCTGGTGGGCAGAGTCACCTTGGCAGGGATTTAACAGTTATGGAGCAGCCTGGCTGTAGTCTCAGCTCTCATGACACAGAACCACCCTTTCAGCAGCCAGGAAACCAGTGAATTCTCTGCAAGGGTCCAGGACACAAACAAAAAACATCTGAGCCCTTCCTTGGTAGGGAACCAAGGAAAAGAGGTGGATGGTGAGTGCCCACCTCCTGACCTGGCATCCCAGGCTCTAAATGTGTCTTGTTCAGAAACCCACCTGCAGACTGGCACTGCTTTTGGGAACTCTCATCATTCAACACCTAGGTCCCCATCAGGGTGCCCATCCAGTATGAGTGAAGAAGAAGCAAGAAAGCAACCTGGGGTTTCAGCAAGGTTCAGGCATCTACCAGTTTGAGGGGTCACACTCCTTTCCTCTCAGGGTATAACTTCAGATCTGCTGCATGCAGAGGGGTCACTAAAGACTTTCCTCATGCTTAATTTAGTGAATTAATTGTTTCACAGCAGTGGTTCATTTAGTGTAGGCAGAAACCTCTATATGCTGGCCTTACATTATCAGACTTTTAAGGGAAAGATTAGGCCCAAGTTTTAGCCTGGATTATACAAATGTGCTACAAGTCTGGAGTATTTTCCACTGTTTTCCAGGGTGTAACCCTTCAGCCATGTTATTGCAAGGGAAAAGAGAATTGGATTCACCAGCCAGACAGAATCTGACCTAAGTAAACAAGATGCAGAAATAAACTCTCTTGGTGTCAAGCTCAGACTCAATTCTCTTAGCACGCATAAAAGGCTATCTAGTCTATCTTCCCTCCCAAAATTCAGATCATATTAATATTTCTTCTTTACAGCCTAATGTAATCGCTGTTAAGGGCTCATCGACAAGGGGCCCTCAGCAGATGTTAATTCTTTAACTGTGAGTGAGAGTGACTGTCCACTCTGCAATGCAATTATCTCATTCACTTTACATTCCCATCTGTGGTCAATTCAGATTAACTCGCCTGAGTGTTCCCATTTAGACAAGCTCCAGGATAAAAGGACTTACTGAAGCAGAGTCTCCTTGACAAGATTTTAGTAAATTAGTAACTTATTTGAGTGTTCATCTATTCAGAATACTGCTAATGAATCACTTGGAAACCCCAGCTATTGTTGCTCTTTGCTATTAATAGGAGAGGTGTATTTGCAGCTTGACTGTATTCCAGCAACAAATTCTAATGTGCTTTTAACTTTTGAAACACCACATGCCACTCTTTTATTGTGAGGTGTGTGTCTTATTGAGCATTTTATTGACTTAGTGTGAAAAATCTTCAAATGTTTTGCCTTGCACTGTTACTGCATGCTACTACCTCTGTTCCTTAAGGATTTGGACACGAGTCCTACTGGTTCTACCTGAAATGAGGTGTGTAGAGGAGAAGGAAATTGTGTCCTGCTGCTCACAAGTTTGGTCCTGATAGACAGTGAAGATTTGTGATACTCACTGACAAAAAAGGAGTTAAAGATGACCAGTGATTTTTATTTTGGAGCCTGAATTCTGGGTTGTAGAAACACTCTGTCACAGCCTAGAAGCTTTTGTACATTTTTTTACCTGTCTTTTAGTCCTGAATGATCTTTATTTTAGGTTTATCATTGCTTTCCTTAATTGAAGCTACATCTCCACTGCTGAGAGTCTCCAAGGATCTTGTGGGTCACAGGAGATTAGAGTTCAGTTACTTGCAGGATTTGGGACTCCACAAAGAACCTGGGGAAAGATGCAAGAATAACCTCAAAACAGCCTGGGACATCAGCCCGTTAGAGGGCTGAAATAGCATTTTTAATTGTCCTGTGCCACTGGTGCCTGCACAGAGAGAAAACAAAAGGCCCAATATGATGAGAAGGGAAGAGGAACCCTGGCTGTTGTTCAGCAGTGCTCAGGACATGTGAGGACACAGCTAGGGAAGTGTGTTTTCAGGTTGCATCTCTAGAGTTTGTAGAAGTGCAGTTTGTTGGGAAAACAAACAAACAAACAAAAAACCCCAATAACAACAACAAAAAACCTACAACAAACTTCTTACCACAACAAACAGCAAACAGCACCTTGCTGATCATTCTGTCTTTGGGAAAACGTGAATTATTGGGCTCTTTACAGAAATGCCATGTTCAAACGAGTCTCTTCAGCCAGGGGCCATGGGTGTTGAGGGTTATGGCCAGACCCAGCCCAACTCTTTGCATTGTATCAGTGAATTTAGTTGGGAGGGGGGGGGTGTTTCCTAACACAAGAATAATTATTCCTATAGAGGCAGTTAATGAGATGAAGTAAACAAAGTCTGGACAGAGTCAATGAAATGATGAAGGAACCAAGAGATCATGGGTCTACAGCATCTGACCATTGAGTGCTGGGGAGGGTTCATAAGAGCCAAGTGGGATGGGTGCCTGCCAAGCAGGATGCTGTCCTGCTGCCAGGCAGACAGCCCCAGCTGTCTCTCAGCTCAGCCTCCAGCACCTAAACGTTGCCCCCAGCATCAAAGCCCATCTTTCCAAGCCCTGGGTGGGGTTTCCATTGGCTTTAACATAATGGGGTGGAAAGAAACTTCTCCCTTTAAATAATGGGGCAGCAAAAGAAGGGATTCAGGGAGAAAGGGGAAACCTGAGTTTCGTTTTTAATCTGTGCCTGGGAGAAGAGATGATGAGGGCAGTTATGGGCACATGTGCAGACCAACCTTTGGTTTCTGGGGTACTTTACTATGGAAGACACTTTCCCTTTAGAATTCAGTCAGCAACTGAGCAACACAACTGCTGTTTTCGGGGCACCAGCACCTAGTTTTTAAGATTTCTGTGCATGGAGTACCAGGGGTGATACTGACAGATCTCTGAGACAAGAAAATCCCTCCCTGTCTCCTGTGGGCAATCCCAGAGGAGTGACTTGTCCCTTTGCTGGGATTCCCAGGTACTCACCATCTCTGGAAGACCAGGGCATGCAAGGAGCAAGATGTTCCTTCAGCCCACCTGGTGATGCTTCTCATGGTTCCCCCCGTTGAAGCAAGCCCTCAAGAAGGTCTTATTGTCTCCTTTTCTCCCTGGCTTTCCCAGTGCTTTTCGCAACTGGAGGTTGGGCCTCCACTTGGACAGCTCTTGAAATGGAGCCACCTCCAGGATGGAGCACAGCCAGTGTTTAACAGTGCATATCAGCAGTCCCCCATTTAGAACAGCAAGTTTCTAACAACTGTGGATCAGGGCTTCTGGATCAGCCTCCAATTATAGCTAAAACAAATTATTCCTCGAGGGGAGCTTGACTGGTCTGTGAAAAGGGGTATTATTGTAGGCTGCCAGAAGCAGGAGGGAACAGGTCCTAGAGTTCCAGGAGACGGTTTTCAAACTTCTTATGTAGAAAGTGAAGAGCACTGTACCCATATGAAACAAGAAGAATTTGGGTAGGCAGAATTTAATTCTCTAAATTGGCATCTGGCCTTGTTAAGCAGGACTATTGCTTTCCTTGAGAAAAGTGCCATGGGATTTCAGTGGTGGCAGCCAGAGCCTCTCTTCAGGCACTGCACCCCACTGCTTCATTTCACAGTTCATTTTTGGCGTGAAGGGAAGATTTACTCACTTATTCATCTCCCAGTTTGCTGGCTGGAAAGTAGGGCTGCCATTTTCTCTTTGGGATTCCTGGATAAAATTGGTTACACGGGAAGTGTGTCACTTAAAGCAGTGAATCAACATGGCTCAGGTTTGGATCAAAAGCTCATGGGGACTTAAGCTGAGATTAATCACTGTGTACAGTGTGTGCCGGCATGAGATATCCAGTCTACCAGTGTTCAAAATCCTACACAAATGGTGAAATCCTCAAATTCTCCCCTGGGCAACATTTCCAGGAAGACAAGAAGTTAATGTCCAAAAACAAACTTACTAGACACATGTGCCATGGCTCTCTACCACCAGCCTCTCTGCAGCATCCCTCATTGCCTCATTGCTTTTGTCAAAATCTATAGCCATGGGCTGAAAGAGGGATCCTGTTTCTCATTACCTTTTTGACAGTGCATATTTGCATATAATTTGGACAGGTGTTTCTTCTTCTAAAATTAAGTGGTAATGGAAAAATGAAATGGTAACTGGATAAAAATTAAACGGTAACTGGATGGTTTGAGCAGCCAGTTCTCTAGACACAAAGCCTTTTACTTATGGACAAGAGCAATTGAAAAATATTAATGCAATGAGGTTACTCTTAGGCTTAAATAAGGCCTCTTGATCCTAAATACTGTTGCAGTTACTGAAATGCCAACTTACTGCCTTGCAGGTTTTAGCAGTTGTGAGTTGTGCTCAGAAGCTGTCAAAGGGGTTATACTGCAGTTCTTGGGAGTGAATAATTCTTTATTTAAAGCCCTATCTACAAACAAGCAAGTCTAGTTCTCTGCCTGGCTCTTTGCAAGAAGCTCCAGGTTTTCTTGGTCTTCTATATGCATGGTGGGTATTGCTGGCAGGCCAAGGCTGAGAACATAAATTTGAGTGGGAATAGGGAAAGGTGGGGAATTACTGGAGGGAAGAGTATTTAAATACCATCTTTCTTGCTGATGGGTCAAAGGACTTCTTCCTATCATCAGCTGAAATGTGCTGGTTCATTTTCCTCTGTGGGATAGTGCAGCCTTGGAAATGATGATACTGAAGATGAGGAAAAAGATGTAATTATTTTCCTTGGTAGTCCATATCTGATGATACTGAGCATTTCTGTCTGTTTGATAAGTGAAAGAAGTGGTTAGGCAAAATAAAGCCATTGTGGAATAAACTGTCTTACTTCAGAAGTACGTAAGTAAATAAGCACTTACGTAAGTACGTAAGTACTTCTTACTTACTGAATTACTGGAGACACACTGATAGCTGAAGGTGAAGAAATCCAAATGTTTTGAAGGGCTGTGAGCTGGGGGGAGACTTTTCTAGTAAGAATATAACTTCTGTGATGATCATCTGCATGAAGACAGGCATGACCTAGCAGGGTTTTATTTTCATCTAATGAAAATGGTGGGATGTTGAAAAGAAACTGAAGTGATTGCCAAGGAGAGAGTCAGATGGAAGTTGACCACACTGATGGAGAAAATGCTAGCATGAGGTTGAGCCCTCAAGGCTGAAACCAGGAGACAAGAAAATCCTATCTGCAGACTGTCAGTCTCTCTCAGAGGGTGTACATTGGCAGGGAATATGTTGGTTGTTGTAGGTGCTAGGGCTGGTGGTTAGACTATGCATCTGATAGATGGGGTTCCTGAGCTGGCAGGGCTGAGGAATCCCTGTTAAACCAGGCAGCTCCTGAGCCTGATGCTTTCTGCTGTAAAAAGGGGATCCCAAAGGCATCAAGGCAGGTGGGATTGTTGCTGTTTCCTGTAGGTACCAAATGGGATTTATTATTTTGGCGTGAGTCTCTCTGCTTGGCACAGCAAATTTGAAAGTCGAGCCATCCTCATATGTAGAGAAAGACAGTCTCACCTCAGTCTTTCTTGCATATCTTACTGGGTGTTAGGCTCCATTAAGCCTAATTACTCATTCCTGGGAAGGTGAAGGGGGATGAGCAGAGCAATCTCAGCTCCAAGGTTCCTCTGCACTACCAAGTGGTAGCCAAGCAGAGGTGTGGGAAGGAGATGTGCACACACCCTCTTCGATGCAGGAGCACTGGGCTGGCACTGCTGGATTTCTGCAGCTCATTTTATATCCAACTCCCTTCACAAATGAAATGAAGAAAAGTCTGACCAGGTTTTTTTGGTGATGATAGACTTTCTTGGGTGCAAGTTGTCACAGGTTGGTGTTCTAAAAAGCCCCAGAGGGTTCACAAGTCATTGTTATTTTTTAAACTGCCCTTTTCTGCAAATCAGCCTTATTGCCCCCTGTGAGCTTTCCATAACACTTACCAAGAGAAATAGTTGCTTTTAACTTTTACACCTACTGAGAAGGAGAACCTAACTGGTCCAATAAAACTCCCCAGCTGAGCTTCTCCAAGCAAGACCATCCAAGGCTGAAAGCAGCTGACACTTTTGGGAGGTCACTGTGGGAGAGGGCCTGGGCCCTTGGATGGGCTGGGTGGGCTGTGGAGGGGGGCACTTGGGGACAGGCACAGGCACGCAGTGTCTGGGGGTGGCCAAGGCTTACAGCATGGAGCAGGTACAGCATGGAGCATCTCAGCTTGTGCTGTGGCTGCATGTGGCTGCCAGCAGCAGCCACCTGGGGCCTGTGGGCACCAGCAGACAAGGAGCAAAGCTGGGCACACAACTGGGGATTGAGTCTGGAAGGTGGGGGATGAAGGGTCCCCTTTGCTTTAGCCCCAGTGCCTGGCAGGGAGTGCCTAACCTCAACTGCGTGCCAGGCTGCAGGGAAATTTTTCAGGAGGTGAAGGGATGAGGTCCTGGACACGTTGGCAGAGCTCCACCACCGCCTTTATTTCCTACATATTCAGAGTGTTGTTCAGCACTAAATAAACCAGATAGCTTCCAGTGACATGAAGATTTAACAGGGCCTGATAATGCAGGCCAATTAGACACATTTATTTAGTGCCTGCATTCCAAGAGACACTGCAGACTCCTAATGCAAACCTTTATTTTTCTTATAAGCACTTACCTAGACATCCCATGCCTTTTTGGTGGGGGGGATCTCTTGCTGAGGTCAGGCTCCTAGTTAGGAGTTGGAGCCTGGCATCTCTAGTGCCGGGACCCAGGGAAGGGTTGTGTGTTTGGAGGCTGTGTCTATTTCAGAAAGTCTGTGAGGGAGAAACTTCTTGTGGATTGCATGTATCTCTTCAATGTCGTGGGCATTTGTGACCCAAAGGGCCCCATTTTATCACTGTGGACGTTTGCATCTTGACAAAGGTCTGGGCCCCCACAGCTGTGGTGAGTGGTGGCTCCAGCAGTCCAAGATGCGCCCATGACTCATCGAGAAAGCTTTGCTGCTGGCAGATCTTCCATTTGTTTTGTTGACTTCCTCAGACAGCTTTGACTTCAGAGCCTATTTTGTTGCTTTCAGCATCATTCATTAGCATTTTCCTTCCCACTGTGGATATATATAAAGATGTCCTTTCATTGCCTCTCAAGTGTAAACATACTAGGGTACTTCTTGCAAAGGGACTTTTATGTATTTATAAATCGAGGTCATTGTGGTACGAGTGGTTACTTGAGTTGCACTGTGTTCATGGCCACTGTTTTATTTATATACAGGGGTACATTATTGCATCTGCAGAATGGCAAGCAGCTAAGGCTTCTTGTGCCACTGAGACAAGATAAAGTGAAGTAATCAACAGAGCAAGAGCTGCTCATGACAGCCCAAAAGGAAAGTGTGCAGATTTGTTAAAGGGTGTCTATGTAATGATGTGCCCAAACCACAGACAGCTGGAGTGGTCTGGATAAAGAGCAGGGTATTTTTGCTCCATGGCATGTACAAGGTGCTGTGGGGCAGATTCTCTGCTCTCACTCCTCTGGGAATGGAGTGGGCTACCTCCTGCCACCATCAGGCATCCCACCTGGAATGGGTAGAATCCTTCTTGAGGCATAGCTGTGGTGCTTCCTAACTCAGGGGCTGCAGTCTGCTTTTTCCTATTTAGCTGTGTAGAGAGACTTTTCACCCACCAAAAAATCACTGTGCAGCTTTTAAATCACTCCTCTGTTGGTGTCACTTCATGCAAAGGTTGCATTTATAGGCCATGGGATCCATCAGCATAATGCCCTGTGACGTGAAAGGAACATTATCCCAAATACTAGATATTTTGTTTTAAAGACAGAGGTTCTTTTTATTTCCTTCCTGGTTTCTGATATTTGATGCCCAGATATGAGGTATTGCTAGACATTTAGTTTTCAATGGAAGCTGAGATACAGATTCAGTTCTTGCACTGTATTTAAGAAGAATCCCAAATGTCACAAGATGTATACTGAGCCAGCAACACTGGGAATGAAAATACCATTGTGATAGGGTATACTATGGCACATCTATCAAATAAGTGCTGTGGGTTTTCAGTTGATCACCTCCTACTTGTTCTACAAAATAAAAAAATGGAGTTAGTGCATCCACTGAAGAGCTGCTGATGTAAAGATCCAAGCCTCCCACCCTCTGCTATCATAAGTGGTGTTGTCTAGCAGGAGAAGTCATGCTGTCTGCCTAACACTGTAATGCTGGGGTTTGACATATTGTTGGTAAAACACATACACAGAGACAGACTTGAGTGGAAAATTGGAGGTCACCTGTGAGGCTTGGAGGGTACGGATGGATAGATTCTGCTGCCATTGCTTCACCACCAAGAGAGTTTGTCACCCTGCATGTGGTGGAGCTTTCTGCTGGCAAAGGCCTCTCTGAGAAAACAGGAACAGCATCATCTATCAAAAAGGATGTTCTCCTGAGCCTCATTGAGCTATTTATCTCTCTTGTGTAATCACAACACAGCTCCTTGGCAGGTCCCTTGTGCACAGCTTCTTCCAGCACTTCTGGAACAGGAGGAGAAATGGACTTGCTGAATCTGCAGGCAGCGATTCCTCTGAGAGGGGGGAAGGAACTGCCATTCGCTGCTTCATCTGTCGGAGGAACTGGCCCAATAGCTAAACAGCTGACGTGAGGTGTACCCATATCAACCAAGACTGCCAGGCAGCAGGACCAAAGCCCTGCTCAGTGTCACCAGGGCTTGCAAAACCGCACTGTTGGATGCACATGCATGTCAGCAAAGCATTCATCTCACTCCTGCCTACATGCTTCCCCTGCATCATTAAAACCAAACAGTTTTTTGGTTGAGGAGGCCTCTATCTGCAGTGGCAGGGGGCTTGCTGGCAGAACCACAGGTGTGAAAGCCCAGTCAAGGTTTGCTGTGCGAACCATGGTTTATTTGTAGACATGATGCTGCAACCCTGGGCCAGACCCATTGGTAGGAAAACTGCCTGGAAAAGTCCAAGGTGAGGTAGAGGCAGGAAAGATTGTACCTGCTCATGCACATATGTGGGGCTGGGGGAGCTGGCAGCACAGGGGTGCAGACACATGACAGCTGTATGAAGTCTGTGTGGCTCCAGTGACGTGCTGATACCCAAGACAGATGAGGATAAATCAGTGAGGTTAATAACTGAACAGGCAAATCCTGCTGGGAAACATGTCCTTGACCTTATTATGCAGCCTAGAGCAGAGAATTGGTATTTGTATGGCATCCTGCGTGTTATAATGACTGGTTTGTATTTTATTGAAGCAGAGCTACCAGTGTCTGAGATGGAAGGATGAGGGTGTTTACTGTCTTGGCAGCACTGAGCCCAGGCTCACCCTGCTGCAGGGCACAGCTCTGAAGCTGCTGGGCACAGCCAGAGCCATACAGGGCAGCCACAGGGAGCAGCTGGGAGCCCACAGCCCCTGGGAGTTGCAGATAGGGCTCATGTTTAGCATCACAGTTTTCAAGTAGCCATAAAAAGAAATGTTTGTAACGTTTTAGAGCCTGAGCGGGAATACTGACTCCATTGAAATCAGCAGCATAACTCCCCCTGAATTCCATACAGACAAGATTTAACTCTATCAACGCAAAGGCACTCAGGGTTATTGATTTCCTTGCTGTGATTGTCTTTGCTGGAACTACAAACATCAGTCACGAGTATTAAACAGGGACAGATAAAAAAGACAAACTGAAAATTATGAGAGGGAAGTCTGCAGCTGCATCTTATCATGAATTGTTCCTATTTATGCGTTTCATTCTCCACTCTCATGCCAATGAAGAAAAACCAAAGAATGATACGAATAATGGAATCACAAGGAACCCAAAATGCTAGTTTTTACTGAAAATTCCCAGCCCAGAATATCATCTTCACTAAAAGGAAATTAATGTCACCAGTTTGGATGTTTCCCAAGGAATTTGCTTTCCCTATCTGAGAGCATTTTGTATTCACAAAACCACTAACAAGTAAATGTGATCAGAATGACATTGATTTAAATTTGGGTAAATAACAAACCTTGGGGAGAGGTGCAGGACCTGATAGTTGGGTTTGCTTGGTTCATATCTGCTTAATGGTTTAATTTTAGGAAAGCAGAAAAAACTCCATATGTTCCTGAAAGGGAGGGAGGGGAAAATCACAACATTTTAAAAATACATTACTATTCATTAACATCCCTCATCAGCCTCAACACTTCCACACAAGGGCTGTACTGCTCACCAGCCTTGCCCTCTGACCACTTCTCCTGGTTAACCTTCTCTCTTATCAAAGTCTTCCAGCAAAAGATGCTGGAATATCCTCGGGAGGGAGCATTTGCAGGGTGGCAGTGTGGTGGCTTGGGACTGCAGCCCGTGATGTCTGGCACCAGCACATCCCTGCTTTCACCGGGCACCGGCAGCGCCGGCACTTTGCAGGATGACAAGCCACTAAAAAAGCACACTGCCACCATTCAGCTCCAAAGCCAGCTCTCAATCTCCTTCCAGGCCAGGATAAAGCTTCCTCCTGCTGGATCCTGGCAGCTCTGGAGAAAAGCCAGGCCCTGGCCAGGAGTGGTGCCAGCAGTGGTGGGGCTGGCAGAGGTGGCAGCCAGCGGGCAAAGCCCACGGGTAGGCGAGCTGGCAGCTGTGGGGTTGGTCTTTCCAGGAGACATGAATCCTGGTGAAATAAACAGGAAACCCTCATCAGCCAGAGCACATTAGCCTCATCTTTCCAGAAGAGCAGATTTAGGGAGAAGAGGCTGTGATGACCATAAAGGGTGCCGGCAGGCTCAAATGCTGCCTCCTGCCAGGTGCTCCGTAACATCTCCTGACAAATGGTGGTCACCCTTTGCTGCTCTACACTTCCTTGCTGTCCATAGGAGTCTGGTCAACATTCTGGGTGGCATGGGTGTTTATCAGCATGGCAGCAGAGTGGTTTGAGGAGGTTTTAAGCCACTGCTGGGAGCAGTGCCTTAAGGCCTGAGCCTGCGTCACACCCTTAGACACTCAAGTGACTTATTGAATGCTGCTTATAAATACTGTGGTTCATCAAGCCTTCAGTAGTAGTTCAGTGAAGAGCTATTTAACTATTTAGAAAGTGTCAACTATAAGTTGAATGTACCAGTGACTAATACGTGCGTCCAAATTGTGTCATTTTATTCCAGTGGTAATTATATGAAATGCATGCTGTTTCTGATGGCTCACTGTGGGCAGCTAGATCAACAGCTGCAAAACAAATTTCCTCAAGAAAACTGGTTATTTTTATCTAGTGCTCTCAATTTTCAGCTTGAGACAATATTTACCTGTTCAATCAGACCAAAGTTAAAATAAAGACCAGCTGATATGTATTCATTTAAACTTCAGAAGCCCACCACTTCTCTTTCTTTCTTATCTCGGTTTTCTCAACTATTAGCTTGCTGTCACTAAGTGCCACACCTAATCGCCTGGGACTGATTGGAGCCACATACTTGGAAATCTGAGCTTTATTTATTAAAAAATACATCTATTCTGAGCGGTGAGAGGTTAATGAAGAATCCCCTACCATGCAGGACTGCCAGTCCCTGTGCTGTGTGCTAGTGGTGCCAACCTCTGCTATAAGTTATGGCAAAATGTCACTTGACACCCACAGGGTCTGGACTTCATGTGGAAAGGGACATAGGGGATCATGGGGTGTGTGTGTGGGGGTGTCACTGCTTACTGGGGTGGAGGTGGATTCGCTGCTCCCCCACTTGCAGAGGAGGAAGAGTACCATGCAAACCTGGTGTGTGCTCCCAGAGGATGCTCCCATTGCCATCCCACCCACAGAGAGAGCTGGCTAACACCCTCCTTTCTGCTCCCCTTGCTGTGTTTCTCTGCCCAGGTGATATACCGAGCCCTGTCACCACCCTACACTGCAGAGGACCCCTACAGTGCAGAAGCCCAAGCGCAGCTGAAGATCACCAACCTGCGGGTGCGGCTGCTGGAGCGGCAGGGGTGCCCCTGCCTCCTGCCCAGCCCAGCCCACCTGCAGCCCCCACCATCCCTCCACTTTGCCATTTATGACTTCATCGTGAAGGGCAGCTGCTTCTGCAATGGCCATGCTGACCACTGCGTCCCTGTTGCCGGATTCAAGCCTGTCAAGGCGGCTGGTGTTTTCCATGTGGTATGTACCTGTGCCCAACAATGTTTGCACTGCAGGAAAGCAGAGTTTTAAAAATAGTAAGGGTGGTATAAACTATGGTGTAGGTCCAAGTATGTGGTATTTAGCATGTGATGCCCTTAATTTCAAGCACAGTGAGCAAAAGCAGTCTTTACAAAGGAGAGGGTCTTCATGTCAGGCTGAAGCACTGGGCTTCCCTTCTGCATTGGTGTGGGGTCCACCAGGACTCTAATCCTCCAAGGGTGTTCCACAGTAGATTTTTTTTTTCAGGTGGATTGTTAAAAAGATTTAAATTGATGACTCTTTTCTTCCCTCAGACACTAACTTACAATAGCCCACTATCTAAAGGCTAATAAATGCAGTGCACTTTGATGACAAAGAAGAATTCTCCAATGGTGCTAGACATCTTGTGATTGCCATTGCTTCTGGAGGATCCTCAGGTATTGTGTTGGGTCCTGAAATGAGGGGCCAAAGAGCTGGGTTTTGCCTCCCACTCCAGGCCTTCTATTGTGCTTTGCAGTACCCTTTCCAAATAAAACCGCTGTCCTCCAGTTTCAAGGGGACTCACACCACAAGAACTCTGATCTTTGGGACCTACCAAGACCTAAACCCCAGTCCTCCCGTGCCCCAAAGAAGCTGAGAGATGACAACCTCTTGGTTGGGGAGGTGATGGGCACAGTAGTATCAAATTAGTTTGAGACCTGCCTCATGGCATGCCTGTGCCCTGCCAGCCCAGGGACACTCATGCCCCCCAGTACATCTTGTCCTTTCTGCCCATCTTGTCTCACTCTGAAAGTCATGGCTTTCTTGGCAGAGGAGCAATAGGGAGAGCCCAGAGAGTCAAACATACTGTGCTGAATAATGCTAGAAAGGGGAAGATCATAAAAAAAACATAAGGCAGTTACTTGAGGTAAGGAGGTCTGGCATCTGTCCAGCTCTTTGGGGAACTCTCATTTCACTTCAATTATGGTCTCTGACATGAAGCAGACAGCATGTTTCCCTGCTAATAGATCAGTCTTCCAACGTCTTTGAATAGACATCTTTGAATGCATGTTTGAAAGCGTGCACCACTATGATTGATAAGGCTGTTTCAAGTAGCACTGCTCCACTTGCCACAGATGTTCCCTGAGCAAAAGTCTTTGCAAGGAGCTGTTTGCTCAGGATTGTTTTGGTGGGATACAATTGCACAGGAGTGTGCCTCAGAGCACCACTGGGAGCTGTAACAGTGCCTGCAGCCAAACACGCTTCCGGTACAGATATAGCCTATGGAAACCATAGTGTGCAGGTAACAGGTGGTGCTGTGGGAAGGAATCAAGTGCCAAAATCCAACTGAAAACCAAAGCAAGAAATAGCAACAAGCTCCTATGTCGTCCCCGAGGGGACTGGAAATTCAACTCTGGTTATAAATATGTATGTGGCAGGAGTCCCAAAGGTGACGTTCTTCAGTGAGGCTGACTCATTTTACTGTACCATGCAGCTTATTCCACATGTCCCACGAGGAATGTGCTGAGGTAGGGGCAACATAGCCCCATTGGTTTGCAGGGACCATCAGGGAGTAAGATGAAGTGCTTTTCCATCACAGGACCAGGGCAACTGGAGCTGCACCCAGACCTTGCCAGGCTCCTGCCTGGCACAAGGCTACAGCAATTTGGGAACTACAGTGACACCCTGTTTGTGCATACCATATAAAAATATAAGGACTATAAAACTGTGGTGGGACTTACCAATGTGTCCCTTCAAGATGGGAAGAGAGGATAATGTCCAAGATCATAGCAAGATCCGTGTGTGAATGAGCATAAAAGGGACTAAAGGTTGCAGGGTCTGTGGCTGCTTAGCTGACAGAAGTCAGAGAAACTTCTGAAAAGAGAGTTTGTGGCCTGAATTATGTGGCTAAGCACTCCTGTGAACTGAGAAATAGATTCACAGACACATATGAAGTTCCTCATAGTCTCTCTCATAGATGCATAGAAGTTTCTCACCCCTTGTCAGTACCTCTGTGCACAGAGCTATTGCAGTGTGTGCTTGGCTCCTTACCACATGTAGCATACTCATGGCTTGCTCTCAACTGCTGCAAGAGTTGTAAAAGAGCAGCTTGGCCTAGAGATAGGTAGAATCTTGTGATTTAGGACTCCAAAATGGGGAAAGCAAAACCAGAGATATCTCGCCTGGGCTGTGTAGTTCTGTCTCAAGGTGAGGGCAAAAGTTCATCCTTCTCCCTTGCTGCAAACTCTCTGAGCAGCTAAGTGGCTTTTATGGTTGTCCCTGTATTGTCTGTGTTAGAGGGCTGTGTCCTTGCTGAGGCTCCTTCCTTCACCTCTGTGAGGTGAGATCCCATTTTCAGTTGGTGACTTCATTATCTTATTATCCAGCAATATCAGCTATCTGATGTTTCCAGCTCTCTCCTTCCTTTCCTCTCCTGCACTCCCACTAGTTCAGCCCTGCCTGCACATCTTTCACCTCCAGTGAACAGAGTGAGAACAAAGTGGTCTGGTTTATCCTTCCTTTTGTTCTCTTTTTCCCTCAGTGATAGGTATGATGATACGATACAGCAGCTATCTTTGCTCTGAAGAAAGAAAACTAGAAATTAGAATCTGGGCAGGAAGAAGCTTCAACAGACTTAAGATGTGCCCAGAAAGCCACGTGGTGTGAGGCTGCTGCTGTACTGAAATGGCACTGCTGCAATTACACTTGCACACTTCTTTAACAGCCCAGGTTGCTGTGTTAGTGTAAATCAAGGACTTTTCCAAGAACTGTGCTTTATTTTCTAGGCTGAACAGACAAACCAGTTCAGGAACTTGATCAGTGAATGCATCTGAACTTTATTTCTGGCAGCTGCCTGAGAGGCACCAAACACCAGATATACCTCACCTCATTTGAGGCATGCAGTGGATGTATCCAAATTAATCCAGCTGATCTCCCTGGGCTCCTTCCCATCTCCCTGGGATTAAGGGGACACACAATGGTTGGGATGTAGGGTAGGCTGAACTACTACACTAAAGCACTTCTGTATAGTCAGGCAGGGTGAATATTCCTTCCCTTTCCCATGTGGCCAACCTGGTGACTGTTACACATTGTTATCGTGCTATTGACATCAAAAGATGCTGAAGGTCTTTTCCAGTGCCACTGACAGAAGCCTATTGTACAAGGAATTAAAAAAAGAACACCAGACGGCCCCCACAGCCTGGACAACAAGCTTTGTGTTCTTTCACAAGAACAAGATAGGATATGAGAATTTTCTCATGCATAAATTTGGTTGTCTGGTGGTTTGGGAAAGAATACCTCCCTGCATGCTGACAGCAGCCAGTAGACTTTGGTTCTAAATTTGGAACAGTGGCTCAAGTGCAGCAGTTTAAAATCCATCATTAGAGACTCAGCATAAAAAAAAAAAAAAAAAAAAAAAAAAAAAAAAAAAAAAAAAAAAAAAAAAAAAAAAAAAGAGGAAATACAATTTTACAATACAAAATACAATTTTAGCAGTTGCAAGAAAGAAACTCTATTAAAAGCAATTGCCCCTCCCAGCTATTTAGCCTATTTATGCTATCAGGTCTTTGTAACATAGATTTTCTTTTAGTGTGCATTTGTGTTGGACTCTATACATGTGGGTGAGTTCTTGCAATATAAATAAATTTATAACAGGTGACTGAAATCTTTTTTCCCTCAAAGCAGCATTCCTTTAACAATGCCCAACATTTTGGAACGTTGCAAGTATGGGGAAAAGTATTTTATAGGATTCAACTAAAGAAAAATAAAATAAAATAAAAACAACCCACAAACACACATATTTGCATTGTGAAAGGAAGCAGTGAAAGGTTGTAATTCAGCAACAAAAGGCTCTGGAAGGAAGCATGCCCTAGCAACTGTCTTTGTATAGAGAAGTCAGTCGCTCATTTATCTTGCAGAAGTCAACTTTTGTAACACTGTTTGCATTGTGCCCTCTAATGACTGACATTGCAATGGGGGCTGCAGAGCTAAGCAGGGAAACAGTGTGAAAGTGAACTGGGATGTAAAGACCCCATGACAAAATGAAAAATGGTATGAGGTGGATTTGCTGCTTAAATGAGTCAAGAGCCGTGTGAAGGCTTAAAGAGGTGAAACACACTGGGGACTGTGTTTGTGTACTTAGTGATGCTCCAGAATGACCCCAGTGGGTATGCCTTATGGTTAAATGTAAACTGAGGTAGATGAATAGGGAGGAAAAAATACGCTTTTTCCCTTGCCAATGCGTAGGGGTCACATTCACAAAGGTGCCAAGATGATGGAGAAATCCTTGGGGCTGGTTACATCATTTCCCTGCCCTAGCTTGGGTCCCAGCAGAACTGCTGGGCTGGTTTCTCAGCCACAGCTTCTAGCTGCTCTCCGTCCTGATGGGAAATTTATAGGGTATTGTGCTCTTGCATTGGGCCCTCCTGCAACTCTTACAGGCATTAATTTGCCCAGTGTAGCCAGACTGTTGAGTGTTTTTCACCTGCTGTCATTTCAGTTTTCCTTCTATTATCCTTTCTTCTTGTCCTATTTCAGCTGTCACACTACCTTTTTTTTTTTTTTTTACTAAAAAAATACCTGTCTGTTTATGGACTGCAAGAAAGGGCTTGCCAATACTCACTCCTTTTGTTGCTTCTGGTGCATAAAAATCTTTTCTGTTGTGTTGGAATTATGTAGATGAAAAAAGAGATTTTCTTCAATGGGATAAAGTTAATATGGAGAGATGTTTCAAGAAGATCTGGTCAGGTTGGTAATCATTATAATGCTATTGAAACAGAATAAATGCATCAGCCTGAGGCAAGCACTTAACACTTCCATTAAATTTCTGGAAAAAAAGGAATAGGGAAAAAGGGCATTAGCTAAACAGCCCCATGGAGAAACAAGTTACTGAAGAGCTTGTTTCTCTCCCCTCACTCAGTTGACACTGGGCATTTAGCTGTTTAGCTTGTTCATTAGCAGGTCTCTGCCTGACCCAGAGGAGTCAGGGCCACCACAAGACCAGGGAGGTCCTCTCAAAGGCAGAGTTTTGGGGGTCCAGCCTGTTTGAGTTGCTTCACTGTTAAGGCTTGGTACCATGGGAATCTGGAAACCAGCTTGCCTTTCTACAAAGCTTGCTCCCAAAGACCAGAGCCAGGTGGCTGCATCCTATGGGGCCAGCTGGGCCACCATATCTTTGCCCTCATGGATGCTCACCCAGACACGAGTCCTGCTGAGATTCCGAGTCCCCAGTTCTGTTACAAGCAGGGGTGCACAAGTTTGCAAAGTGTTCATGGCAGCCTGGGCTATGGACCAGCCATCTCAGCCCACATCAAGCTGAGCAGAAGGGTTGCAGGCCCCACAGTGGGACCTGGGCTTGGAAAGGAGCATGTAATGAAGATGATGGCATGTGGTTATGATGAACCTTGGAGGAAAGGAGACTGAAATAGCTCCCTTACTATTATGACTGGGAGTTTATGGCTCCTTCTGACCCAGGCTACAACAGCACCAACAGCACCTGCTGAGTGATCACCACTGGCCCCAGGAGCAAGTTTCCAGCCTTGCCACGTCAGCTGGAGAGCCTGCACCCACAGACCTCTGTGTGCTTCCTATTATGCAAAAGTCAGAATCGTACCATTCTGTTATTTTTAAAGCTTTTCAGGCAGACATTAATTTCCTTTCCCCCAGAGAAATCATAGCTGTACAAACAATGAATACATAAGGAGCATCATGGTCTGCCTTGGGAATTCTCTAAACACCTACTGACTTGATTTGCACCATCTCCAAATCTGGCTTTTTTGCAGTGCTTCTCACCAAGAGTCCACAAACCTGCTATTGCTGAAGCAGGATGAAACACCCCACCACGGACTTCTTTTTTATTATTAAGTTGAAAAAAACACCTTCTTTAGTGTTCGCATGCAGATTAAGAAGTTGGCACACAGCTATTCAGTGGTTTATTTATTAGCTCTGCGTGCCACATCAGGGTCTTGGGATATCCGTCCTCTTAAGGTTTATTTTCACCCAGCTCCCTCTATTCTGGCAAGGCAGAATGCTCTATTATACAGTACTTGGGCTTTCAGAAAATGCAGGCTCTTACTCCTTGGGCCATGAATGCTCCTCAGCGGGGTGTTTTGCCTCGCTCTCTGCTGGTGTTTTGGGATGCTTAATCCTTTGAGGGTTTCTTAGGTGCTGCTGAGTTTCAGACTCGTATATTATTAAGGCTGAGCAGCTGCTGGCTGATTGATTGAATCCCCAGTGATTCTTTGTGTGGCTTTGGCAAGGGAGAACTGAATTTGAGGGGTGAGGCTGCAGGCTGTGGGCACAGGCAGGGGGAGAATACAACCCCTCAGTAATCCCAAGAGTCCCTGTGTCTGAGACGTACTCACATTTGCAAGTCTTCTCCCACGTCCTTCTTACTTTGGCATAATGATCTCTAACACACCAAGGGATCACCTGGTATTGACCACAGCACCCTCAGGCTCCCTCAGGTTGCCTTCCCTTCCTAATCATGCATATCCCAGGTCTGGTGGATTCCCCTGCCTGAAGACCTGGGACAGTCTGATCAGGAACAAGCTGAAGGATTTCTCTGGCCACAGATGTGGCTCATGTTCCTACAACCTGCTTACCACTAATCACTCAATGGCCAAAGAACTTGCAAGAAACCCATACCAAAAGTGGCATGAAAGTTAGGGCTCTATCAAAACCACCAGAAGATGACCACGTGACTAATGCAAATTTAACCAGTTTCTGTTTCCATGCAGGTGGGTGCTTTTAAATGTGTGTGAAGTAGCTCTGTAACGTTGTTTTGTGTGTGGACTTTGCCTAAAAAATATAGGAGAGACATTTCATTGCAGTGTTGATTCAGGAAAGTGAGGCACCTGAGAGTTTGAAGAACACTTTGCAGGTGGTAGCAAAAACGAAAATACGCAAACACAAGGCTCACTTTGAGAATTAAATATTCCCTCTGCAAATTTGGTTTGCTTCTTTTCTATATTTGCTTCTCATTCTTTTCAAATATTAGCACACATTTAAGCATATTTCAATACAATAAGCCAGATAGAGTAAGTAGTATCTGTGGTGAGACCAACTGCTATCTTCAGTGAGTTCAAAATAGCACAGAAAGCGATGTTATCTCAGTATTTATGCTTTAGCTTAGATGCTTACACATTCTGTCTGACTCCATCTGTATCTGTCCATTGCTTACACAGTCCAGTTGCTGTATTTTGCTTATTCCTGCTTTCATGATCCAGACATTTTAGTAAGGCAGGAAAGGATCACTTGAAGAACTTTTGAAATATTTTGTTATTTGTATGGTTGCTGAAAAGTCTTTTAAGGACCTTCAAGGTCTATTTTGAAGTTTTACCTGTACCTGTTACATCTGAGCCCTGTGGAACAGCATCTGACATCTATTCATAAGAAAAAAAAATTAAAATTAGAAGGTCCTCATTAGCCAGGAGTGTGTGCAGTATGCATGTGTGCACCTACGTAACAAGCAGGAGCTGTTTACAACGTGCTCAAGGTCCTCTTCTGTTTTGTTTACTGGTTGGGTTTTTCACAGGAACCATTTGCGTGGTAAATCTCAGCAGCAAAGCATACAGTTAGGAACAGCACACTTGTAAAACCACAGGTTAAACAGAGTGCAAGGTGGCATTTTCCAGTAGCAGCTAAAACTGTGCCCAAGGTCTGGGCAGATCACCAGCTGCCCCGACCCCCCGGTCTCACTCCCAGTCCCCAAAGCACCTGGTGGCTGGTGCAGCTCCCCAGCTCCATTTGGTTGATGGCCAACCTGTGGGATGAGCATGGGGCCACGCTGGCAGGGCAGGCTGAGGTCTCTGGCTCATTACTGAGCAGCAGGAGAAGCTGAACCACGTTCAGTGTCATTGCCTTCCTTTCCCTGTCACTTTCCCCGTGACTGGCAGACGAAGGGGCAGCAGGGTGGTGAGGCACCACTCAGATGATGTTTCAGAAAACACAGGATGCTGACTGTGCCCTCAGCTTGGACATGCATCAGACATATGGAGAGACTTGCAGCCAAAACGATCAGTAAAGTTGCACTTGAGAGTAAGATGTTGATCAGAGTAAAGCTGAAAGCACAAGGCAGCCACTGAAATAGCTATAATAGGTAGCTGGCCACCACACTCCACAGGAAAGGCAAAGGCCTTCAGCCTTCCTGGTGCAGCTATGCTGTTCCATAACTTGATTTCATTTCATCCAGGAGCTGTGGGGTTGCTCTTGCCCTCTGGCTACGTCCTGTTTTCTTTGCATTTGCCAACAGTGTGAGTAATGCTAGCAGCTGACAGGGCAGTTGGCACTCAGTGTGCTACTCTGGCTTTTCATCTCTAATTATGCCATTGCACTAGGCTGTCTAGCTATTAAATTATCTATCTGTCATTAAGGTATCTGATTATAGTAACTCATGGTCCTTGTGGTATCCTTGGTTCTTCCCTTGTGGGGCAAAAATCCTGCTTAGCATGAGTGGATATGTTTCAGGGGCTTGAATTTCATTTTCTCATACTTACATTGGTGACAGCTGGCCACACAGAGCTAGGTGCTGAGATTGTGGGTGCTACTGCTGCAGTGTGGCAAGGGTGTATTTGTGTTTGGGAGGAAGAAAAAGAAAAAGGTTTTACAGTTTTTCCCAAGGTTGCTTTGAATTTGGCTTTCTTCAGTCTCTCCAAGAAATTCGGTCTGCAGATGGGAACTCTATGCTAAAGGTCTTTCAGATTGGAAAAGAAAAAAAAAAGATTACACAATACCATGACCTGCTTGCTGATCCACAAAGATTAATTTGATTGAAAGTGTAACTGCAGAATAGAGTATTTGCCTTTGATTGAACTGGACATCAAGGCAGACATCGTGCTAGCCCTCTTACTAGTCTACATAAAAGCATCGTGCTGGAGCAGTATCTCCTGTACACAGGCAAAGCTTGTGCCCTGGAGACTCTTTGGACTTCGCTCTGGGTAATCCTTGCTCTCTTTGCCCTACTAGGTCCATGGGAAATGCATGTGCAAGCACAACACAGCAGGGTCCCACTGCCAGCAATGTGCCCCACTCTACAACGACCAGCCTTGGCAGGCTGCTGATGGCAAAACTGGAGCCCCCAGAGAGTGTCAATGTAAGTAGCCAGCCAGGAGCAGTGTCTCCAGAACCTCTGCTGGAGTGAAAAGCTTCTTCCTTGTGTGCCTTTCTCCTTTGATCCAATGAGCAGAAGATACTGGGGTGGTGGACAGGTGCTGTGGATGTTTGAGGATTACTTCTGCAGTGCCAGGGAGGGATGCTCTGGGTGTCTGCAGGCTGCATGGGACTGCAGAGGTCTTGGGGCAATCTGTTTCAGTAGCAGCAGCAGTCCAGCCAGAAGGGAGCTGAGAATTAACTGCAGCAGCCCATGAAGGTTTGGAAGCATGCTGTGTGCCATCCTGCTGAGGCTACGATGTTATCAACATTTAAACTAGCATCAGCCTGGCTGGGTGGGCTGCAGTCATATTCACTGCAGTGTGGATATTTCCCAAGAGAATGACAGTGAATCCCTGTTTCCACTAGCAGCATTTGATGAGCAGGGTTTGGAATAGATCTCACTTGGCCCTGAGTTCAGGGATGTGGGCATCCAGACTTCCTCCACTGCCAGCGCAGGAAAGGGGGATGCTTGCCCTCTCTCATGCACCTCTTCACCACCTGTCTCTGCCCTCTGTCAGATGCATGGAGCATCCTGACAGCACCCATGTGGCAGATGCTGTACTGGGCACTGCTGAGTTCTAAAACAGGGGAGGAAGGATCCTGCCCCAGCAGAACTAGTCAGTGTGAGAGGTCTCCCTGCACCGTTGCTGTCCTTGTACTGGGGAACTCATGCTGGAAATAAAAAAGGTAAATTATTTTTTCTTAAATTTATCACCTCTAGAGGTTGATGTGATGGGTACTTCATGCATTTGAAAGAATAACAGTGTCATAGGTCAAGTCTCCCATTCCAAAAGATGGTTAGGGTTTTTGCATCTCCTATCTGTAAATCAACACCTTTCACTGCCTTAATGAGTCTTTCTGTTTCCTTTGGCTTCATCT
This sequence comes from Florisuga fusca, assembly GCA_038090715.1. Lineage (NCBI taxonomy): Eukaryota > Metazoa > Chordata > Aves > Apodiformes > Trochilidae > Florisuga > Florisuga fusca. The sequence continues at coordinate 3,200,199 of JAAWXA010000004.1, read as the reverse complement.
CAGCGTGCAAGTGCAATGGGCATGCTGACACTTGTCATTTTGACATGGATGCATGGCTGGCATCAGGCAATCGCAGCGGTGGCGTCTGTGACAACTGCCAGCACAACACAGAAGGGCAGCACTGCCAGCGCTGCAAGCCAGGCTTCTACCGGGACCTCAGGAAGCCCTTCTCTGCTCCAGATGCCTGCAAACGTAAGTCAGTGACCTTTTTACTAGTAAAATGCACCTCAAGTGGGAAAGTGTCAAAGGAAAGGTGCAATCTTTCTGCCCCTCATTGGAGCAGTCTTCTTGCCTCAGTGAAGGATGGGGAGCTCTTTGAATTCCCCTTTTGATTCTGTTTGTAAAAAGCAGTGTTGTGGTTTCCAGAGCAAAAGCTGTTGACAAATATATCCCAAGGATCCCTGTAGCTTGGGGGCAGGGTAACAGAGATGATTAATTGGCTTTCTCCTGCTATTTTTGGAGAGCAAAAGCTGCATCATGTTTGCATGTTCTCCTTGTTTGGTGATTACCTCAGAACAACCTCAGAAGCGGGGTGCCTCAGCCAACAGGGGTGCAGCTGATAAACAGCATCGCCCACCACTGCAGGTTCACAGCAGCAGCAGGTGGGGATGAGGGTGAGACAGGAACATGAATTAAGTGATATTTGAGAAGATGTGACACCAAGGAGGCCAGGCCAAAGGCAATGACTCAGCTATACGTGAAATTAAATATTTCCCAAGCAAAACCAGTGATCCAAAAGCCATGCTCCCTAGGAACCACTGTGAGGATAGTGACTCACCAGGGGGGACTCTGGATTCAGCTGAGCACATTACACTGGTCAGATAAATACAGGGTGCAGGAATGTTCTCTGCTCTACGCCCACAGCCACCCACTAGGTTCACCAGATTTCTCCTCACTGACCCAAATATGAAGGAGGATCTTCATGGGTGGCAGAAAAAATCTGACTGACACTCTACTTGTGTGCTCTTCCAAAGGAAGAGAATCACTTCTGGGTTGAGGAGCACCCCAGTCTCTGACAGGGTGCAGTTTGACTTTCTCCTGTGGGGTCAGGTGGGGAACAGCTGCTTTTGTCCTGCTCTCTTACTGTGCATCATCCTTGAGAGACTCCTGGCAGCCCCGCCAGCCTGCTGCAGAAGTCCTTCTCCTCTCCACCTTTCACTCATTGCAAGGAGGAGCAGTAACAGCTGAACTGCCTGTTTTACAACCCTAATTTTCTTTACGGAAACATAATTGACCACAGTTCTCCATTACTTGTGTAAAAAATTATTTCACTGCTGTAGTATGTACACAAATTTGTTTTTTTTAAACAGTGAATTTAATGAATTTTTAAAGTTCCTTTACCTTCTTGTGTACATTGAAGTTCCAAGTCTCCTCTGAAACATCAGAAACTTTCACTCTATAATTGTTGCTAGAACTTAGGCAATGAACTTCTGTTCTGTAGTTTCATTAGCTAAAGAAAAAACCAACCAAACAAAAATCCAAGTCTAAGTCTTGCAGTTAAACCCAAAGCAGGGGCTTGAGGGTTTTTTTCTAACTCATGAATTCAGCCTTTCTGATAATGAAAAACCCAATTTGATTAATTGATTCCTATTAGATAATACAAGATGAAAGACTGAAACAAATTCTGTATGGGACCCTCAAGCTCCAAAATACGCTTCTCCTGGAGCTGTGCCACCTTCACTAGGATTGTAATTCCTGATCCTCTTTACATGTCAGGTCCCATTAGGGAAGAGCATGCACTTTTCTGAGTCCATTGAAGCCAATTCAAGCTTTGAACTTGTTTGAGCACAGCCTTCTTAACACCAAAAAATAACACCTTTCACCTTGGAGGTGGTAGGAGTGTCCACTGTCTCCTGTGATGTCTCATGCAGCCCATCAAGGAGATGGAGTTTCACAGGGGTCCCCTTGTAAGGTTTTGCTGGTGCCAAACACTCAGTCCAGATCCTGTGGCTTTTTGGAGGGTCCAAGAAGAAGTCAAATGGCACCCCCTGGGCTGGCCAGCGTGGAACTTTCTTCCTTGCAAAACCAGATGAAACAAAGGTCCTAGGACCTACCACTGCAAAACAGCCACAGCACGACGGGAAGGCTGCCAAAACTGTGTGTGTGCCTGAATGCAGGTTAGACCAGTGCTAATGAAGTCAGTCATTATATCCATCATTAATTAATATGTTAGCCAAATCACAGAAGACTTGATTAAAAATTTTCTCCCAGCCCTTCTGGGTAGGAGGAAGTTGCAGAGATGAGGTGATTATTGGCGTTTTGTTGATGGATGCTAGTCCTCAGTCCTCTCAGCTTTCTGAATTCCTCTCTTAATCACTGGCCTGTGGCATTCCACTTCCCACATTTTTTTTACAAAAAGAAGTGTTCCTGAAACAAGGACTATAAATTTGTTTCTGTTACTCCTTAATGCAATAATCCAGACTCTATGGACCATTACGTATTCATGAACTCTGATATTTAAAGGCCACAGGTAACTTATATTTCACAAGAACTGCAAGATAGCCTTGAGTGCAGTGAGAAAAAGTCTATATTTATTTATCTTCTGCATTACTTTTTTGCTTTTTTTTTGGTTGGTTGGTTTTTGTGGGGTTCTTTTTGTATTTATGAACTACAGAGATTGAAGTACTCAAGTATGTCAGGGAGACAACATTCCCTGGAATAAACTAGGTTCCAAAAAAATGCAGGGGCTCTCTGAATGCTTTCCTTTGAGAGACCCTATTGCTACGAACACACAAATGGTTTCTCTCTGGGGTTTTCAAACCCTCACAAATGTTCTCCTCTCTGAGCCTCCTTCACCGTTTCCCTTCTGGTCTTCTGCTGCTGGAGCTGCTCCCTGCACCTGGGGACCCAGCGTCTTATGGAGGAGCCCAGTAGCTACAGCAGGGTTGTAGCAAATATCTAATGACTCTTAAATTAAATTATGAAAGGCCTGGCACACTTCCAAGGACCATGCCATGGTCTGCAGGAACAAGGGATGTGTGTGGTGCCCTGTTATTCATTCTGGGAAGGCCAAGAAGTTGCCTGCTTGCTTCTGGCTCAAGGCATTCTTGTTGCTCAACCGCAGGGTAGCATTGCAAATTTAAAAATACCAATGTCAAAGTAAATAAAGGAGTTGTTAAGCCATAATCTTTAAGGATACTTTAAATATTCTCGTAGGCAAAGATTATATATAGTATTTGCTCAGGAGTAGGTGTGTACCTGATAAAATGAGACGTTCTGCCACTTAAAACAGAAATCTGATGACTCTTTCCCCCCGTCATTCCTATCAGTCCTTTTCTTTACATCCCTCATGAATTTTTAAGCCTCAGCTACAGTATAATTGCAGACGATAAATCAGGTTTTATAATTGCCAAGCTTATTTTTGCTTTTCAACTGTAGGGTTTTCCATGTAAATATTTGGCATTTCCAATGGTTAGCTGGCAGCTGAAGAAACTACAACAGTATCCCCATTCCAGGGCAGAGAAGTCCAGCTCCGCTAGAGTCCCACTCACTGGATTTCAACCCAAATCAGCACATGCAGCATCAGGACAGGCAGCTGTGCATAGAAATCACTTGCAAAATATTACTATGTGGTGCAGGGTGGTTAGTTGGCATTCTAACAAGCTATTTATGAATTGAAAAGAAAGCAAAAAGATCAAGCTTGTGGAGGATTTCCCTTGGCCCCAGACTGGTGGTGCCCAGCCAGCCCTTCTCTGACTGGAGCTCCTGTGGTTGTGGAAACCCTCAGCCCCACCAGTGGGGTGGCCACATCACATGAGACAGGCACTGTCCCAAAGCCTCACTTGGAGACTCTTGCACTCTGTGTCCATGTGTCCACCCATGAGCTGCTATCCAACACTGTCCATAGGTGCTTTAGCTGCTGCTTGGCTGCTCTTCTGACCTTCCTGGAGGTGAGTCTCCTCCTGCCTGTGCTACAGTAAGGTGCAGATTGAGTGGAAGAAGGAAAATAAGGTCTAAAACTAACACTCAGCACAGAAACCCGTGGGGGAGCAGTAGCTGCAGCTGTCAAATGCTGTATAATCAGCACTGCAGCCCTTTTCTTCCTGCCATAGCCATAGTATGGAAACACTTGGTCCTATTTCCATGCATTTCTTCTTCAGTCAGTACAGCATGCTCACATAAAAGCTCTAGAGTCTCATTTCTGTACTCGGTGCATTGTGATGGGCTGTACTTTATGTCTCTGCATTGTTCAGCATGTTCCCACTGCATCACCTCACAAATGTTTACTGTGTTATAAATTTACCACCCAAAGCATCCAGATTAATCACACATAGTGTCATCTTGGGCCTCCACCCAAGATGCAAGACAAAAAAACTTTGGTTCACCAGCCGCTGATGGAAAGCTGGTCAGCCCCTTGGTAGCTCAATAGTGAAGGAGCCAGAAAGGATGAGGTCCATGGAGGTGGGTACACAAACTTCGTAGAGATGACCAACCTTTACAGAACATGTCTTCACAACTTTTATTGTAAAAGTATAGCCAACTACATTATAATTTTTAATTGGCATTTTAATTGTCTATGAGCTCGATGTTTTCATAGCAGCCTTTGTAAATGTAATATTCTTGCCCTACCATGGTGTTGCCCTTGCCATCAAACTTTCCACGTGGAAAACAAAATATGTGAAAGCATCATCTCAAACATAAAAATCTGCAGCCCCAGTAGGGCTGGGAGTAAAACTCATCTGAAATTGTACCAAAATGGGATCAAATCTCTCTCTGAGCAGTGGGTTTAGCTCACCGACTGCAAGAGAACACAAGAGGTTGATAAGTGCTTGATATTTCCCCTGAAGGGGCTGAGGAATGCCAGAAATACCCACCACATCTAGTTGGAGAAGAGAGCATTTGGCTACATATGTCAGGTGTAAAACACTTCACAGACTTCAGGTGAAAGGTATGCGAGTCTTGGGGAGCGCTGTCGAAAACTATGCTATTAAAGATACTGGAGTTCACTGCCTGCAGCTAGTTATGCAGTTTGTGGAGAGGCATTCTAATCTTTTAATTTTATATAATTATATTTGTTTGGGAATGGAAAGGGTGGGGAAAATTTGCGGATTACTTTGGCAAAGATTTTGGAATCATATTCGCCTCTGAGTTATTTGCCATTATTAATCTGTCCTTTAATATTTTGAAATGACTCTACATGTATGTCAGATCCCTGAAACCACAAAAATCTTGACAGAGAAAAATTAAGTATATGTGCACAGTAATAGGTGTTTCAAGAGAAAGTTTGTGTTGCAGTGGCTTTCCTACTTTATTCCCTTCACAGTTGCAAAATAAAAATATTTGTATTAGAATTTGGTGAAAATTTTCCCTCCAAACAAAACTCTCTCAAGAAATCCTATTTTTATGTAAATGGAGTTTCGGCAAAAGTCTTTCAGTGGCGAATTTTTTGCCATAATGCACTAGACTGCAACATATCTTGGTCAGAGAACCAAACCATGAGGGAGTGAGAGCATAAGTCATCCAGCTATTGTTCCTGCAGGGCACCACATTGCCTGCTGGCTAGGCCAAATGGTCAGAGGTTTGGCTCACAATTTTGATAAATGTATTTCTGATCTTTGAAAATATTAACATCTTTTGGGGGAAAAAAAAAAGCTTGTAATCTTGCAGGAGACACAAATTGTATTTATGCAGAAGCAAAATCCTAAGAGATAGGCAAGGAATACTTCACACCACTTATTTCAGGCCATCCTTTCTGATTTGAGAGAGTGGCCATTTCTCCCAGTATGTCCCACTATGCTTCCAGTGCCTCGTTCTGCTGCAAGGGGCTGTGTGGAGGTAAAAAAGAGCAGCTGTCACTTCTGTTACGCACTCTGCAAACCTATTTCCCAGAGTATATACAAAAGTATATCTCTAAAACATCAATGTCTTCCTTTTTTTTTATTGTTTTGAAACGACAGCTTTAAGAGAAAATCAGACAGAGGGTTGGTTTTTTTCCTCAACCTCCACTTTAATTAAAATTCTCAGGGGTTTTTTTAACCTTCTGGATGCAAGACAGTTGTTATTACTTTGGAAAGCAATTATGCTCTCATTCATTTCTACAATGAAGCACTCAGAGCTGCTTGAACATCAGTATGAGCCAGGCACATCCCTGGCTACTCAGCTGGACTGGAGTCCAAATGCTACAAGAAAAGTAATAGAGGCCAGTTGTCAAAACACAGTGTGAAACCAGCATAAGTAGACTAAGATACCTCGCAAAAGTTACAACTCATACCGTTTCCAAAGGGAGATTCTGGTCAGAGTTATATGGGTGAGAGTTAAAAAAAGGCCCAGAGGCATCACTGCCCTTGGGCAGAGCGGCGCTTTCATCCCACGGAGCTTTTGCACTTACAGACCCTCTCCGTTTCCCCGCGGTGTCCCCCACAGCCTGCTCCTGCCACCCCTTGGGATCGGCCACCCTCCCCCTGGGACCCCGCACCTTCTGTGACCCCAGCACGGGTGACTGTCCCTGCAAGCCCGGGGTGGCGGGGCCCCGCTGTGACCACTGCCTCCCTGGATACTGGGGCTTCGGGGCCTACGGCTGCCGGCCCTGCGACTGTGCCCGCAGCTGCGACCCCCGCACCGGCGACTGCCTCAGCAGCAGGTGAGTTGGGGCACCCCGGCCACCCAGCCTCAGCAGCCCCCCCTGTGTCTCCATCCCAGGGAAGGCACTGCTACGTCCCCATTTATGCATGCATACGGTCTGGAAAGCATCCATTGTATCAAATATTAGGGGTTTGGCATGGTTGGGAATTGGGGGTGGAGTGGGAGCTGAGGCTGCGGTTCTCCTGGGTGCCCGGCACACCGTGGCAAAGCACAGGTGAGGTTGGAGTATTGGCTCTTGGTGCTGGTATTAATGGGTGGGTAGTTTTCCATTACCTTCACTGATGCTTCCACTCTGTGGGCAAATACGAGCCTCAGGGAGATCTAAGCAAGAGGAGAACAAACAATTTATTTTGTTGCAGTTGTAACTCAGCTTGCATTGACTGCACTGGACTTAAGAGTCAGGCTCTGACTTTTAAAAGGCAGCACATTTTAATGATACCTCACTCTCCTCATCTTATATGTTGCCTTCTTACTATATCTATAGCATATAAACCCTTATAACACATTCCAAAACCAAACTGGATTCATGATCCACTCTGAAAACACTCCACCTGTTCACTTTAAAAAACTGCCCCTTGCTTTTAACACCACCAAGATACTCTGTCACCTTGTGCCCGGAGGACAGGTTGGTAATGTTCCTGCTTTCTGCTGACTCGAGGATGGAGGGTGACCATCTCCCTTTCCCCCAACAGCTCGGATGTGACCTGGCACCATGAAACACCTCCTTTCCAGGCTGTGGTCAATGAGAGCGAGCCCACCTGGGGCTGGGAGGATGAGCAGGGCTTCTCAGCACTCCGGCACTCCGGTAGGACAGTGTCTTTGCACATGTTTCCCTGCCCCATCCCTCCTGCCAGCAACCACTCTTCTGCACTGGCTTGTAATTAGTTGCAGGCAACTGGAAGTTGCAGGAAGTCATGTCCTGGTGACCTCTTCCTTCCCCTCCACAAGCTGGAGCAGCCTTATGGCTCATCCCATCAATATAAGGATGTGCAAACCCTTTAGGCAGGTGCTCCACACTGAAAGCCTGCACCCAGCATTTAGCTGTTGGTAAGGCAAGAGTTACTTGCCTGAAATTGCAGCTCTGAATTTCAAGGCTGGACACTATTTTATTAGTTGTTTTAAATCTGCTTTTGTACTCAGTAGGACTGCTACAGGTTGGACAAATCAGCAGCATTGTGTAGAAGGTGGCCTTTGCCACTTTATGGGCAGGGAATTGGAAATTTCTAAATAAAAACTTATTTCCCCTACACCCGCAATACTTTTGGCACCAATTGCAGCTTACAATGTGATCTGAGATCGCCTGGCATTTCAGCTGAAACCATAGCTTTAATTTCCCCCCCGAGTCAGGAGGAGGCAGGTGCTGCATGAAGTTGCTATGAGGCAGTTTGTCTCTGTGGTGCAGCATCAAGCTGTCCTCCCCTGCAATCACTTCATGCAAGCAGGCAAGTGTAATTTCCTGCATTTTCAGAAAGCAGTGTGATAAAATCTCAAATACACAATAATTGAGTTAATAGAGGTGAAAGAGCCATCATTTGTCTGGCCAACTTAATTTTAAACGTAAATAAGTGTATCATGTTATTCTTTGTTCTAAGATCACGGAAGTCATTAGTCTGCCTTAACCTCTGCAAACATTTCCTTTTAAAATTTTGTCTGGTACATTATGGTGTGGAAAATACCATGGGGAAAAACGTGTGTTATTTGCATCCTGAGGCAAAATAATAAGGCCTTTGTTTCCCTTCTCTTCAAATTGTAAACAAGGAATAATTGTCCTTGGACTAAAATTGCATATTCAGCCTGAATCTGAAAATAGGGCATTTTTTGCATAAGTCTTGTGAACCACCTGAAAACATCCAGCAGGTCCCAGGCTTTGCCCACATAGGCTTCCATCTTCTAATTACAATCTACAGCCATCTGCTTTCTATTTTTTCCCCAGGTAAATGCGAATGTAAAGAGCAAGTTTTAGGGAACCCCAAGGTCTTCTGTGGGATGAAGTACACCTATGGTGAGTTTCGGATGAGGTGGAAGGACTGTAAAGGGAGTTGCTGCAAGGAGATACAAGAGTGTAAAGATTGAGAGGTCCTACAGTGTGCACCATCCCATCCCTGCACACCCATGGGCCCCTTAGTCTGGGAGCAGATCTTTGACCTTTTCAAAATGTATAGATGTTGTGGCACCAAGTCAAGGTTAGCAAAGCACGTTGCTTTGTTGCCCACCTCTCTTGCTACCAAAATACTCTTGTGCCAAATCATGAGAGGACAAGAGCTGTAAGGGTGTCTAAGAGGTTGTCTAGGTCCAAGACAGACTGGAAAGCACCATTTCCAAAAATGAGTTACTAAAGCTCTGTCTGTAGACCAGGTGCCCCAAGAACAGTCTAAAAATTACTGAATCTAAATTGGCCTGAATGAAAGGCAGTACAGTGATCACCACACAAACTGCTACACAGAGAAAGCAGCTCCATCAGCTTCTGGGATCTTCCCCCTGTCAGTAAAGTTCAGCTGTTGCAATGGGGTGATGTATATTCTCTATGTCTCTCCTGGATTTAAATGAATGAGAGGAGGCACCTTTGTTTCCCAAGACCTCTCCGGTGCGTACCAGTGAACACACTTCATACCTCAGCAGAGTGAGGAATGCTGTGCAGAGCACTCCCTTCCTTCACAGACTTCCAGGGGTTTCTTGCACCTGTTTCATCTCGCAGTGAAGTAAAAAATGCACAAACAGATAACCCCTACCTCTGCAGGCTGTGGAGCAACCTACAAAGGGAAGTTCAAGGGGCCGCCAGCTGTTGAAATACATCTCTGGTTTAGCAATAATAGAAAAAAATATGATTCTCTTTGCTTTGCTCCCTGGCCGCAATAGTGACTGTGTTCAATCTTGCAAGAGATAAGAAATAATAATAATAAAAAAGTCACAGAAACCCCAAGTTCATAAACCTTATCTAAAGTGCACTCTGGCTTCCCAGCCTTTCATCATTGAGCATGCAAAGGTGTCAGCCAGACTGGAGAGACAGATGAGTTATGGGGCTCATCATGAGCTTCAGGAGGACAAGCAGTAGGAAGAGAGGTTTCCCTGAGCTTCCAGACTTTAAGCACTGAGTAAAGCATCACTAAATCCATTGTAAATACTTCATATATTCCTGCGTTTGAATTTATGTCTTCCCAGTGATCAAGACAAAGATCTTGTCAGCCCATGACAAAGGCTCCCATGCAGAAGTCAATGTGAAGATCAAGAAAGTCTTGAAATCTACAAAGCTAAAGATCCTTCGGGGCAAGAGGACACTCTACCCTGAATCCTGGACTAACAGAGGCTGCACTTGTCCCATCCTCAATCCTGGTAGGTTTGATTTCCTGAGCAGTACCTCCCTGCCACATTTATACAGATTTCATTCCTAACCCTCTGTCCCCTCATGACAATGAGCTAAGATTGCAGCCCAGTACTGACTATGTTTTTGGCTGTTACACCATTTGGACTCCAATAGCAGTCTCCATCAAATTTAAACTATGTGGAGAAAAACTTGGTTTGTTCTATAGAGTTTCAAACATACAGTTCTCTTTATGAAATACATTAAGTTTGGCAGCTTTACCAGTTTCAGTCTGTCTCCAGAGGGAGGGAGGTGCATATCATTCCATGACTACATGGCATATCTTTTCAAACCTAATGCTAATTTGAATCCATAAAAAAACATTTAAATCTCATTTGAGCTGTGATACTGTGCTGAAGCTCTAATCTAAACTCAAGGGAAGATGTCTCTTTGAAAGGAACACTAGTTTGCATCTATAAAATTTGGAAGACATTCTTCCATGCAGTGAGATGGCAGCTTTGGCTTCACAATATTTTGTTAAATAGAACAAAGCTAAGCTCCAGCTGACACACCTTTCTTTACCACCCATATGAACCAGCAGTTACCAGCTAGTTCAGATAAAGGATTTTCTTTCCACGAGGCACACACATCACTTGGAAATCACCAATCAAAAGGTCGATTTCTGTACTGAGGCGTCTTGTATGTATGCAGCATTAGAAACTTTCTTTGGAAGGAAAGGGCTGTCTGTGAGGCTGGATCACATTAAAAGGTTATTAATTGATGAGATGTTTGCAGTCTGCTTTCATCTGCACCGGAGTGACCATCTCTGGCTTTGAAGGCAAGCTGCTGTGATAGCACAGCTTTCATGGAGAAGTCTGGTCAGGTACAAGGGTTGGATGAATCAGCAGCATTAGGCACAACTTTACTGTTTACATGCAGTAAACTTTTAGATATGGGTAATACACCATGAATCTATAATTAAATAGATACAGCTGTTTTATTTTTCCATATGCCATCCAAACGCAAGCAGGAAAGCTCAGATGCAGTTTCCTTAATAAGTACATGAAGGAACACCATGAAAGATGTCAGACACCAAGCATGCTGTGCAGCCCTGCACCTGACAACCAGCTTTGCATCTTCAGTAAGTTCAGAGGAACTTCACTGATTTTCCCCAGTGGGGGTAAAAAAGCAGCAATCACAGAACTGATGAAGATCTCTTGGACATCAGTGGGAGGGTGAAGATACACTAGAGGCAATCCAGGTGTTACCCCCTTGCCAGCTCTCATGATTTACACTGCCAGGTTTGGTATTGAAATGCAGCTGCTGGAGTCCCATTAGTATAAAATAATCTCAGCTTTCATGCTGAAAAGAAGTTGTGAAGTTTTGTCCTAATGGGAAACTTGAAAATATCAACTGAGTGTATATTTAAAATTCGGTAATTTCAAAGGGAAAAAAATAAAAGGATCCCAGATATTATTTAAATCTCGTTTTCTTTACTTACCACATTCTTTTCTGAATGGTTTGCAATATAGAATATTATCAGATTTCACCCTCTCTCAGAATAAGAGCTTGTGACCTGCAGATGAATAAACCAATAACAACTGGATAAAAAGCCAAGCTGACATAAAACAGTTTACTGACATATAGTTATAATGGAAATCACATCTCCCAGAATCATAGAGGAGATCAAAGACAAAAATAAAGACATATTTTTGTCCTGTTTCACAGCACTAAAAGGAAACCAAAAGGAGGATAGTATCTTAAAGGCTCTGACAAGAAATAAAAACTCAAAGAATCTGTCAAATCTCCGTGGGTTGTTTTCAGGTGATGTGTGCTTAAGTTCCTGTGAGATGGTATTCACTACCCTTGCACACTTTCCCCTCCACACACAGCCACAGAGGCAGGCTGGGCTTCTGGGGGACACTGAACTGAAAGATTTAAAGGCCTCAGCCATCTACAAGGGAAGAGAAGCCTCTTTCCCTCCTCAGCTCTGCCCAGCACTGGCACAACTAAGCAGAGAGCTGCCTGCCAGCAGCACAGGACAAAACACACAGCTCCAGGTCCTGTCTTGCAGCACCTCAGTCATTTGGTTTTGCACTTCTCTAGACATTGTAGAAAGCCCTACCAAATCAGCAACCACAGCAATATTTTCTTGCTCTCTGAGGGTGCGTGCCACATTTCTCTCTCAAGAGAGATAGATTTGGAAGCTCTTGAAAAGTGATGTTTGTAACAGCAAGACTGACATCACCAAAATGAATGTCTTGTAAAGGAGGATACTGCCATACACATATCCTGTGTTTACTTGGCAGAAGAGAGTATGCGTGTGCCCAAAATCTCAGATCAAATAGATAAGAAATTGTATTGAATTAAATAAAAACATGCGTGACCTTTAACTCGGGGACACTCTCCCTTTTCTCTGAATTACAAAATGAAAACCCAAGAAAACATGAGCAGACACCTCACTGTGGCCAGGAAGGAGCAGGGTGACAGAGACCCACCTCCCTCAGGCTATTTTGTACCACCATGTGGTGCTCCCTGGCCTAGTGCAAGGAGGAGGAAGAGGTGCAGGAGGGCTGTACCTCATGCTTGCTGTATGCCAAGTATGCTGCTGCAGGATGGTCAGCCTGGCAGGGAGCTCCTCCTGCCACAGGAGGGATTATCCTCTTTATTGTTCCCATTTATGGCAAATTCATAGCCCATTTTGGCCGTTGGGATCTGTGTCAGTGCTGCTTTAGCTAATTCAAGCCAAAGGCTTCACTTTGACCCCCTGTTTGGCAGCTATTGATTGGCTCCATGGGCTCTTTGAATTGTGCCCTGAGACCCAAGCACAGACCTGGATGCTTGGGTCGAACCCTGCAGCAGGATGTTGAGGGTCCACACTCAAGCCCCTTCTGGCACCTTCTTGACAGCAGGCAAGGATTTGCCAGAATCTTCTGTCATGCCTCTAAAACATCTGGTGGAGGCATAAGTTGAGGTATCTCTTTTCAGTGTGACTACCATGCCTTCAGGCTCTTCTGGGGTGCTCATGCTTACAAATCTAGTATTGCCTCTCCTCTGACCTGCCTTTGCCTGCAAGGAGGCACCAGACATTTTGAGCAACACATTGGCACTGGGCTGTCCTGTTCCATCGTTGCAGGACTGGAACTGTTGGAGCAAGTCCAGAAGAGGGACACAAAAATGATCAGAGGGCTGGAGCACCTCAACTGTGAAGGCAGGCTGAGAGAGTTAGAGTTGTACAGCCTGGAGAAGAAAAGGCTCTAGAAAGGCCTTACAGCAGCTTTCCAGTACCTGAAGAGGTCCTACAGGGAAGCTGAGGAAAGATTTTTTACAAGGACATGTAGCAATAGGACAAGGGGTAATGACTTTAAACTGAAAGAGGGTAGATTTAGGGTAGACATTAGGAAGAAATTCCTTAATGTGAGGGTGGTGAGGCACTGGCACAGGTTGTGCAGAAGTTGTGGCTGCCCCTTCCCTGGCAGTGTTCAAGGCCAGGTTGGATGGGGCTTGGAGCTTGTCTAGTGGGAGGTGTCCCTGCCCATGACAGGGGCATTGGAACTCGATGACTTTCAAGGTCTCTTCTAACCCAAATCATTCTGCTTCTATGATGTTATGAATGTTGTGAACCCATTGATTTCCAGACATAGCTATTTTCAGGGAAAGGTGAGACAGGTGGCCACCGAATGAAGGTATTAGCAGTTTTCAAGTGATGTTTAAAAACTCATAGTGCAGCCCCCAGACCTCATCTTCCATTTATATTTAGAAGCCAACAAAAAGTTTGTATGCTGCATACCACTGACAGACATGCCATAGAGGTAATTTTTCCATAGGCACAGAGGTATAGATATACGGATATATGAGAGAACCAATATGTATAAATCTTTCTTCATGTAAGTGCTTTTTGACATGGGATTAGATATCCAGGCTGATGCTTCAGCATCAATAGGCCACTTGAGTGTAGTGGTGTGCAGTCCCTAACTGCTCTGCTGGTTTGCAGGCTTGGAGTACCTCGTGGCAGGACATGAGGACACCCGAACAGGCAGACTCATTGTCAACATGAAAAGTTTTGTCCATCAGTGGAAGTCGGCTCTTGGAAGAAAGGTCCTGGAGATTTTGAAAAGAGACTGCAACTAGAGGTGCACGATGGCCTAAGGGCATTTCTTTATGCACAAAATGCAACAGCCTTCACAGAGAGAAGACCTCTAGGATGAAAACTGGAATGTAAGAAAATAGTGCCAAAACATGTAGCAAGGTGTTCAGAGTTGTAGGCACTATCTAATTTAACTCTTCCTAGCCAATGTTCATTCACTTGCCTGTAGCTTCCTTGCCAGGTGTTCTCCTGAGCCTGGCTCATTGTTATGTAGAGGGAAACAAAAGGAAGGGCAGACACTTGTCTCACTTCAGTGCAATGTTGGAGAAACTCCTCTGAAGCCACTGGTCACTCTAGACTAAATTGCCACCCTAGAGAGGGAAGGCGTGCCCATGAGCTAGAGCTGAGAAGCAAAACACCACTGCCAGTGCCACCAGCGTGGATCTGGAGTGACTTCCAGAGGCTCCCAGAGGATGCTGTGAGGAAGGCAACGGCCGAAGTGGTAGGCAGTCACAAAAAGTGACAACCATTCTTTTAAACCCCTCCCTCAAGTTAGGACACAGCACCTGCCAAGGAGAATCAAGCACCACGTGCTTTTAACCTGGTCACCCCCCTGAAGGTTTTGAGGGCTGCATTCTCTGCCAGTGCTGGTGAAGTTGGAGCTCCTGGGATGAATCCAATCCCTCTGCCTTGGCATGGGTGCAGCACGGGGCTGAGTCCGGGCCTCCACCCCCCGCACGGCCCCAGAGAAGGGGCAGCTCCAAAGGGTGCAGCACCTCGGAGGTTTTTTTTGTCCTTGAAGTGTTAAAAAATGAACCTAGCCCTAGTGTAAATATTTCATTGTATAAAGCACTTTACTACCTGCCACTTGACGGTGCAGGAAGTCTAATTGTGTTGGGGAAAGAAGAGGTTGAAGGTGGCACATGGAAAAAACTCCCTGAAACAGAAGCACTCCTGAAGATCCCCCCAGTTGGACAGCATTAATGCTATAAAGGGAACGGCCGGCCTGGCACTGGCCACTCAGAGTATCTGAGGATACAATCTGAAAGCTAAAGTATTTGCACTGAAGTCCCAGCTTCAGACCAGCACTTGGACCCCGTGGGCAGGACTCCAGCGAGACTTCGCAAGCAGTGTGAGAAGAGACTTTGAGACAAATAAATGCAATTTCCAGAGGAGGAAAAACTCTGCCTGTGGATGCGGAGAACAGAAAGGACTTGCATTCTTGTATCACAACCCAGTGATTCATGGTGGGCCTGGAGTTTATTTTATTTTTATGTTAGTATTTAAAACTGAACTTTTTTTTTTTCTTCTGTGTTATTGTTTGCAATATATATGGCCATTATATTTCCTCATTAACACCAGTATGGAATATAGCACAGTATACTGCAGTTTTCAGCACTAAAATATATCTTTTCTGTAAAGCATCTTTAAACCACATTGCATAGAGTGTATTTTGTTCATAAGAGTGAAGGGAAAGAAAAGGAAGACATACAAGACCAGAAAAGTTGTAAGTCTATCAATCTGCTTTACATATGTATTTTTCTTCTGAGGTCCTGTGGACTCAAAAAAAAAAAAAAAAAAAAAGATACTATTTTGGTAATTTGTTTTTATATCTCATATCTGTAATAAATATAATATGATTTCAACATCTTCATCTCCTGTTACTGCTTATGCCACTGGCAATGCAGTCTTTGAGCCTGCAGTAGAGAGCTCAGCATAGATGGAACTGAGTAGGGAGAAGCTGCCATGAGGGACATTTCCCTCCCCAGAGGATAATGTTTACCATATGCTAAAAAGCCACAAAGCATGGATGGCTCACAGAAATCTTATCTCAACTCCATTTTGGGAGGCTTATAAGCTTTTATCCTTGCATCCACACGGACTTGATGTCTGAGCTGCAGAGGAGTTACCCACAGAAAGCAATCCAGGGATGGCAGAAATCAGTCTCACTCCTTACATTTGAAACTGTAAAGAGAAAAACAAAGGGCTGTGGGAAACAAGAGCTGTGGCAAAAGGTCTATAAAAACACCACAGAGTGAAGTCAAGCATCAGAAATGAGCAGCCAGGGGGGTCGAGGCGTAACTCAGAGCGTGGGCAGCAGCTCCCGGGGCAGGCTGTTAATCAGTGACTGCTGGGGCACTGCTCTGTGGCAGCACCCATCTCCCTGGCAGCTGGAGGAGAGCACAGGGAAGGGCTCCTCTGGTGACACTCGGAGACTAAGAGCATGCAGTATCTCTGATTTTAAATTTTGCAGTTTTACCTGCATGACATGTTTTAGCTTAACGTCATTTTAATGTGATTAAAACTACGTTTGCAATGGCTAGCTGGTTAAGCTGGATAATCCTCCCCTCATATGAGATCACCTCACAGTGACAAGACAGCCAGCTGAGCCCCTCTCAACTTGTTGAGGCAATAAATCTTTACAACTAAGTGGGTTCATGGAAGCAGCCTGCCTCCTCTAGCTGTTTAATCCTATGTGCTACATAATAATAATAGGATCTCTTTCCCTGCCTATCTGAAGAGTATTTTTACTTATTGCTAACTCCGGGAGTAGCAATGCCTTGACCCAGTCCTATCGTGTGACAAAAATCAGTGGCAGAAAAACCAACTCAGTCATTATCATAGTTGGCAACAGCACTCACAAAAGGGTCTTTTCTTCCAGAAACACCCCTCTGGCCTTACAGACAGGTGTTCATATGATGGAGGAAAAGCTGCCAGCTTCACCAGAAGCCAAGCTGCCCCTCCCTGGACCATGTTGCTCCTGGTGAGAGGAAAGCAGAGGTGGGTGCTGATGTCCTGGGAAGCAAAGCAGTGGTGGCTGTGCCAGGAGGTGCCAGCAGCTTTGCCCAGAGCATCCCCACGCTGCCCTCATGCCTCACCTGCAGCTAAAGAGCAAGCACCTCCCTGCCACTGAAGGGAGCATGGTGGAGTCTTCAGCCATCCCTGTTCCCAAGGCAGGAGGGTAGATGGAAGCAGTGGCCAGGGCAGGGGTGACTCTTACTGGGTGACATGCACTTGGGCTGGAGGAGGTAGAGCTGATGTGTTGGAGCCAGCTGCCACGGCAGCACAGACATAAAGCAGATCTGGCAAACACAGCCCCTCCAGTGCATATGATCCAAACCTGTGGCAGATGTTGCAGCACAGAGGAGGGGAACCCCCAGCCCCAACAACACATTTTCACTCCCTCTTTCCACCGTGCATCTCTCCAAGCTCATATCCTGTGCCATGAGAGTTGTCAGGACATGGCACTAAGCTAAATCTATATGCTGGTCTGCAAGGGAAGCTTTCTCCAGTGTTCACTGCCACCACTGCTACTTGTGGAAGAAAGCAGGACGAGCCACACATATCTGCCCGTCATTATTGACTAACCTGAAGACAGCTTCAGGTTGGTGCTTGGAGGAGGCTGTACTCAGAGGTGTCCTGCATCCTGCCTCGAGGAGGTCACCTTGCTATTAACCTGACTGCTTGCTAGCAAACGTTTGTAAATGGGGTGAGGGCCTGAAGTGTGGGTTCTTCTGTCCATTCATCAGGAAGCACAAGGCAATGAGGCAGAGGTGTTGATGTGAAACATCAGCTTTTATTCTGTTAAAGAGCATTTTTCTCTTCAGACCACCTTAGCAGGCACCATTCATGTCCACAGGCTATGAGCACAAGGAGGGGGGGGGCAGAAGCTGTCTTCAACCCCAGCCACATCCTCTGCAGCAGCAGCTGGCTGTGGGTGACTGGGCAGCCCAGGCACCTCAACAGCACATCCCCCTCCTCCCAGAAGATGCTACTGACAGGGACCTCCCCTGTCCTCAACACCTCCCAGACCAAGCCCCGCTGGGGACACCAGACGTGGTGTCTTCTCCTGCCAGGGTGAGAGCTGGGAGAGGGCTCAGAGATGGGCTGGCTGCATATGCATGGGGCCTGTCCCACCAGCAATTGCTTGGTCCAGAGGAATGGGATCTTCCAGTCACAGTGGAAAATTACAGGCCTGTTTAATATAGTTACTCCAGCAGGGTAAATCTTCTGGGATACGACCATGTTGCTGAAAATGACTGAACATCTGGTATTACCAGCCTGCCTAAATGGAAAGCTGGGATGGTATGGGTAAACATAACAACTCAGAAACAAATAGTTGCAGTGAATTTTTTTTTTTAAATCTTTATTTTTAGTTATCATATTGACTTCAGTATCAACCCTGGATAGAATAAACATCTCAAAAATGTCCGGAGGCTGCTCCCTCAGCATCCAGAGAGGAGCCCTCTCTTTGATAAGGCAGGAGGAGATGGGCTGCCTCTGGGCTTTCTGGGCTGATGTGTTGATTTTTCGGTGGCGGTGTTTCCAAAGCACGCCCTTGCCCGGAGGTCACAGCTTCTTGCCTCTCTTTTCCCACAGTTGAGCACAGAAACATCACAGATGCCTTTTATTGCTTCAAGGGAAGGCAATGAGGCTTCAGCAAGGCTTGCAGGCTGGGAAGTATACTATATATGGGAAATTTGTTGGCTTATTGAAAATGTTAAACATTCCACAGCCACTGTCAAAGCCACTGTGTGTACCCAGACCTGGTACAGGCTCCTGACTTCTCCATCACTCAGGTGACTCCTTTGGAGCAATGCACAATGTGTTGACACAGGCCAGGGAAGATTCTGTCATACCCAAGTCCTGTTCCTCCCAATGTTATCTGCAGTTCAAGGCATTTTCAAGCTGTATCTCAACACTTTCTCTGCATTGCAAGAGGCACAAAAGAAGTTTATGCAGCTGCTCAGAGTAGATGGGGGTGCAGGGATCACTGTTCATCTCACAGATGAACTGCTTCATCTCACAGATTTTTTCTTTCCTCATGGCTCTGAGATCCCCCCAACCAGGCAGGTTTCTCACACTGCCTCCATTTATTTCTTTGGCCTCTTCCCCCAATCCCGTGTATACGAGGAGCTTCTTGAGCACAGCACATGGATTTTAAGCCATCTGAAAATCAGAGGTGGAAAAAGACCCTCAGATCTGTATGAAAATTGCTAAGAAGAATCAAACTGTTCCTAAACCCAACATTAGTGAAGGCTCCCTGAATTGAATTGCTGGGAACAAGGATATGTACCCCCTTTCAGCCTGTGCAAAATGCAGAGCTCCAGTCTCAGGAAACACGCTGAGGTATTGAAACAAAGGAAAAACAGATCAAAACCAAGCAACCATCCACGAGTCTGGCATTTTGCCTGGAATAAAGAACATTGACCACTGTTTACCATGCCTGATTCATACAAGACATCCCTACCTGGTTCAATACAATCGTTAAATCATAGAATGGTTTGGGTTGGAAGGGACTTCAAAGATCACCTAATTCCAATGCCCCTATGTGGTCAGGGACACCTCCCACTAGATCAGGTTACTTAAAACAGCAGATATTTCTAACATGATAACCTTAAAATGCATGGCTCTTTAAAAAATGCAGTTGCTATGTCTCTGCTCTTTGTAGGATCTGGCTCTCCTCTCCTTCATTTGCAACTACAACTCACATCTGGACCTTGAGCATTTGTGTAGTCTCCTGGTGGTCAAATCTGCTATGTCATAGCTACCTGAGCTTTATCTGAATAATGCTGGTAGGAGATAAGGAAAAATTATTTCAGGTACACAGATAAGGAAAGGAGATTTGCCCCACTTAACGTGAGCTGTCAGTAGTAGGTGGAAGTTGTGCAAGAATCCCTTGTGGCCCCAGGGTTGCAGAAGAGACCCAGAAGCACCCCAAAGGGGGCTTTACAGCTGCCCAAGCAACTCTCAGGGGCAGGTCAGGGAGGCAGGAAGGTGCACAGGCACTTCTGTAGCTCGAAGAGCATCACTAAAATGTTTCTGGCAGAAGAGCAGGGGATTAAACCCACTCTCTATAGGGGAAGGGAAGTTAAACACAGCAGAAGCCCAAGAGGGGACATTGACAGCATCCTTTGCCACCTCTGCAGCTGCATGCAAACCCAGGGACAAGGGACCCCAGCAGTGGGAGATGAGGAAGCCTCAGTCATCACTGCCATCACCCCTTCTTTGGCATGGCTGCCCAGGCCTAATAGGCCCTTTCTCCAAAGAGCTTCAACAGAGGAGTAATTTCTTGACCTGTAAGGAAGGTCCTCCAAAAGGGCCCCAGAGCTGCTGGGGTGACTGGAACAGTGGCAGGGACAGCGAGCTGGGTTACTGCAGCACATGCAGCTGGCAGCCACCTTAGGAGTGTGAAAACATTCACACAGATCTGCAAGTACAAACTCAGCATGCCCAGGGCCTCTCTGCAGTGCAAACAACCCCAATCTGTGCCATCAAACACCTCCAAAACAGATTTTGGGAGGGACCCTGACCCTCAGCAGCCCCCTGAAGGAGAGGGTGTGGAGGGGATGAAGTGTTGCAGGCCAGAGCTGTGCCAGGAGCTAACAGCTTGGTGGGCAGATGATCACCTTCTAGTGCCCGGAAAAGTTCCTGAAAACCGTAATTTATTCGCATGTCTGTACCTCCGGAGAATCAGCACATCCTGCCCCGTGACCTGGCCCCGGCCCCAGCCAAAAGCTACAAAGGCAGGAGGAAAAACACAACAACAAGAAAACAGAAGCCAAGTTATGCAGCAGAGGCGGGGGGAGGGGAAGGGGGGGAAAAAAATATTTCTCTGGTCACAGCGTGTGACCGCCAGAAACCCTGTCAGGCGCTGTAAATACTATTGAACACAGCTCAGACAAACAGCCCGGCCTCGGCACCCCAAGGAGCCCGACACCCCGCTGCAGGGCTCTGGAGACCGGGCCGGTGGTGGTGCCGGTGGGACGGGCCAGCAGTCCCGGTCCCGCTCAGGGATGTAAACAGGACGTCCCACCCCAAGCTGATACCGATCTGCTGGACAGGGCAAAAGAGGGAAGGGGCCGGGTCCCCGCTGCACCCCGGTCACCTCCGAAATGACAAAGCAATATTGGAAATGACCAAAGAGAAGCGGTAACACGGAGACCAACAGGCAATGAGAGGAGGTGGCCCGGGGACTTCTGCCACAGACTGACTGCAGAGGGGCCTGCTCCACCAGCCCAGCTCCACACCGGTGACTGTTTAACTTTGACACATTAAAAGCGATAACAACGGAATTCTTCTGAGAAAAAAAAAAAAAAAATCACTTGTAATTGGATAATGGCCACTGAGCATCGGTAGTTGGGGTGTCTAACGCCTGAAGGAAAGCACAATCATTTTTTTCCACCCAGAGACCTATTATGAAGCTGACAAGGTCCTGCTCTCTACAATTCCCATTAATTTTACTGCTGAGCTTGAGGATTTATGACAGCTTTGTCTGACATTCATGAGGCAGACAGGTATTGTTACATGCCGACATAACCCAGGTAGCAGCCAAGGGTTGTTCTCCACAAATGACTGCGTTTCAGTCAGCTTTGGAAAACTCCCTGCTTTTGTACAGGGAAATACTAAACAAATGAGAATCGCTTTACATTCCAGTCTCTCTTTCCACCCTCAGGGAAGCCCTACACATGCCAGAGAACCGGGACCTCTGCTCATCCTGTGTATTCAAACAGCAGGAAAGCTTAAATCCTTAGAAATCCTTAAATACCCAGCAGATGATGACATACACTGAGGCGGTACCATACCTGTCGTTTAAGCCCTCTGTGATTTGGAAAAAAATTGAACACGCAGCAGTTATTTTAGCCATGAGCAAAAGAGGAGTGACAAGCTGGCATTCTCATTCTTCTCCTTCCAGGACTTTGTTTCCTCTAGACGTGCAGAGTCTTTTTTTTCTTTTTTTTTTTTTTTCTTAATCTTTATCTAACACCCAAAATAGACAGAAAATAAATAGAACTAAAATAGGAACAGTACAGGAGAAAATACCACCAGGAGTTCCTGTTCACAAGGCTATCCTGGCATCTGGGGCTGTTGACATGCTTCATAGTTATCCGGTCTCTGCCAGCTGGATGCCAGATTCAAGCTCAAATCCACAACTGAGATTACTTCTTTCTTCATGCTACAGTTTCTGCAGTGTCATTTTCCCTGTAGTGTGAGTTGGCAGCTTAACATATGCTGGAAGACAGATTATCCAACAGTATGCTGGAAAATAAACCTACATGGCTGAGCCCTGAGTTTCCCTCACCTGGGAAGCAAGGATTTTGCTTCCCTGGTATGTTAACGATGATGTATTCTGAGTGAACTGCATCAAAGAATGCCTTTTGTTTTGCTGGTAAAGGACTGTGATTTCAGTGCAGATTTTTAAAATCTTCATTATAATGAAGAAATATTTCATCTGTAATCCACAGAAATACATGGGAGTAAAACAGGGTGGGAAGTACCAGGCTTTGGTATTCCCAAATGCTCTCACGGGTCAGTGAAGCAATTGCACACAGACTATTTGGTCTGGTGCTGGTGCTGGGTTATACCAGGTGATGCCCAGAGAGGTTTTTTTCCCCCAAAGACTTCAGGGTCTGAGGACTCCTGGGAGACCAGGGCTGAGAGGAGAAGTGTCATCTCCCTTGTCTTGCTGGGAGGATTTTGTTTTCCTTCAATGGTGTCACTCATGAGTGGAGCAGGGATGGCCTTTCACGACCAGCAGCACTCTCATGCTAAGTCCACCACAACTCTCACTTGCTTCAGTCCTGAGACAGATTTTTTCAGAAGGTCCCCTCCTCTGGCAGGGCACCATCGAGCAGCAGACACCACGGGGCAGAGGCACAGGAGCTGCAGGAGCTCAGGTCCCCGAGAACACGTGTGCTAACACCCACCCTGCTGGTGACACCTTAGCTGCCATGAAACAAGCCTGCTAAGAAACAGCAATATTTGACAGTGAGGCACTTCAAGCTCCATGTTTTTTCATAACACATCCACCTACTGTTTTCCAGAGCACATAAAAGCCATGACAACATGTGATATGTGCATTTGGAGCCCACCACAGCCCATTTTTTGTAGGCTTGGGGAGTGAGGGGGATACCTCACTGAGGGAACATCAGGGTCTGAGAGGCAGACAGGGTGACCTGTTGCAACCCAGAGATGCTACAGGTCTTGCTCGATGTGGTCAAGTGGGTTTATCCTAATGACTTGCAAGCTGCTGAGCACCAACCTCCAGTCCAATTCTCTCCTTGCTGTTCCTTAAATAAACACTATTTTAATAATAATGAACCATAAAGGTTACTGACTCATCCTTTTTTCAGTTAAGGAAATTAATTGACCAATTATCTTAATCATCAAATAAGGAAAAAAAAATAACAAGTATTTTTGTCAAGGGATCCACTGTGTTGGCCCATTTTAAATTGAGAAACAACCTTCAGGTACCAGTTCCCAGCCAACACGACATTCATATGTGTTAAAAGTTAAGATACTGGTTTTGTTGCTGCACCATCCCGTGCTTATGGTGATTTTCACTTTAAGCCCACTCATAATCTGGTGACTTGGCCAATAACTGACCTTTTCTTGTCAACAAAATACAATATAAGTTATTTTTGAAAGAGCTGGTGCCTCTGCATGCTTTTTTTCCCTTCAGTGTTGTCATACAACCATGATTACTTTACTGAGTAGGGGGGGGGGAACAGTGGCCTATTGTAGTATATACTGGGAAACAATTTTATCTTTTTAATGCAAGTGGTAAACAGTAAAATCCATTTTTACGCTCTATTGTGTAATGGGACAACAAGAGAGTGAAAACACAGAGATAGCTACCCTTCCCATGCAAACAAGCACAAAAAAACACAGTTAAACCTTTTCCTTGTCTTTGCCTCCCTCGCGTTCTCAGCCTTGGAGTCCTCTGGTATCTTTAGCTGCTGATGGGGTGGCAGCTCTGACTGAGATGATGGTGAATCACAGCAGGTGCCCATGCCATGCCTGTCCATTCAACACTTGCTGTCCTGGGAAGGTTCCTCCTGGTACTGGCCACTCTCCCATCCTGCGTGCAGGTCCTTAGAGCTGATTATCTGCCACATTCTCAGCAGCTCAGCACACATTTCAAGGAACTGGAACAGCCCTTCTGGGGGACATCTCTGGAGGCAGCAGGGGACACTGGCAGCCACAGCCCTTGGGTGCAAGGGCAGTGCTGGTGCTGAAGGTGAGCAGGGGCTGCACTGATCCTGCTGGGTGTTGGGGTGCTGAGGCAGTTCTCCAAACCTGTGACTACAGGCAACAGAGATAGGAAAGGAAATAAAGTCATAGTAGTGTCCAAACAGGACAGATTTGATTGTTGCAACCAGAAATGCCCCTGCTATGCAGGAATGCCATGCACGAGCATTGTGAGCTTCTTAGATGTAAAACTATCCTTGTAAAAAGGGAAGAAAAGTCACAGACATGGCTTGATGGTAAGGAAGAATCTACAGAAAGACATCAAGTATGGCAAAACACCTGGAGGAAGGCAAAAAAGACAACATAAAAAAAAAAAATCTCTAATAACCTAGCAGTAGCTACTCCCTGAGGGCTTTAAATACTTAAAAGGGCTGAGTATCTGTAAGTCTTGCTTTGCTTTTCATTCCAAATCTCCCAGTCACGTTACAAAGCAGTGAAATCTTGCACTTCATGTTTAGTAAGGATTTTCTTTGGCAGGGCTGGGGGGTTCACACGCATAGGGGAAGCTGAGCAGCAGTCTCAGCACAGGTACCGGAAGATTTCCCTTTTTTCTTTTTTTCTTTTTTTTTCTTCTTTCTTTTCTTTTTTCTTCTTCTTCTTTTTTTTTTTTTTTTTTCTTTTTTTTTTTTTTTTTTTTTTTTTTCCCCAGCTTTAAGCTGTTTTTTTACTAAACATTCTTGCTTTAGTAAAAAAGTGCAAGTCCTTGATGTGCACCTCCTTTCACCTCTTCCCTTGGACCATCAGAGGCACCACATTGACATGGCAGCACTCAAAGGCAGCAATGGTTTCGCCCCTCTCCAGGCTCCGACACCGTTTGGGTCAGGGGCTGTCTCCTGCCCGCAGCCAGCCGGGAGCCAGCCGGGAGCGGTGCCCCGGGGGGGGCGGGAAATGATGTCCCGATGTCCTGGCTGGCACCTCGCCGGCCTTCCTCTGGGGCAGCCGAGGGCAGAGCTCGGCTCCTCCGCTGTAGTTCCATGCTGAAAGCCTGCAGGGCAAATTGCACGGCCCTACCTGGCCCTCGGTGGGGGGGATGGATGTGCAGCCCATGGGCCTGCAATTTACATTTAAAGAATTAATAAAAATTCCAGGCCAGAGAACTTCTGTGGGGTTTATAACCTTGACCCTTTTTTATCACCCCCCCGGCTTGTTTCTTTTTCCCTTTATAACCAAACAAACCCGTACAAATTAGTATTTGAAAGTATGCAATTAGCAAGCTGCTCCTGCAGCTATGCAGTTCCCCTACCACCCAGTTTCCCAACGGGGGGAAATCAACAATAAAGAACAAAGAGAAGAATTTGCTGCCTCATATTAATGACTGTTGTTTGAGGACAGCATTTGTATTTTAAATTAATAGCTCACCGGGGACAAAAAGGTCAGAATTGCATTTTATGGTAGCTACAGAATGGCAGGAGGACAGAAGAAAGGCAAAGGCTGGGAGCAGACAGGCAGAACAACACTCTGCTTGCTGGCAAGGCCAGGACCAGCACCCTGACACACTGAGGCCACATTTCTAGAAGTCAAAACATGGGAATGGTCCTGCAAGGTGGGGAGGACAGGAGTGAGAAAGGAGCACACTTACCGCCCAGACAAGAGAATGAGCTCCGTGGCACACAGCATGGATTCGGAAACAATCTGCCCAGTGATTTCCACACACACTCCCCACCCAAGAATCCTTCCCTTCTGCAAAACCATATGGATTCATCTCCTTGCATCTCCTTTCATCAGCTCTAAGGTCCTGAAAGCACTCTGCCCCTCAAGATGCTACCTGTGGATACGCACTAAGACTCTGACAACTTCTAGCAGAAAATCTGTGCCTGTGTGTTGAGCTCAGCTACCTGGGAATGTGTCCTCCTTAATGTCTTTGAACTGCCTACAGTTAAATCTAAATTGAGAAACTCAAATCTGATGCTTTATCCAGCCTTTATCCATGAGTATGGACCAATACCTTCAGGAGAACTCATCCTGCTGGCTCTCTGAGGCTTCAAGATAAAGGTGAGCCAGTATGGGACCTTTTTAACCAGTAATACGAAATGAGAATGAAATAGCCACACCACAGCTGACGATAAAGCTAGACAGAAAGGAGAGCCAAAGTCTCCGAAAGGGCCCTGAAATCCCTGAGGTGGACATCCCAGTGAGGTACTACCTCGGCAGAGCAGAGCAGCCAGCTTATAGCCAACATCTTCAAAGCTGCCAAGAGGAGTGAGAGGCTTCTCCAAGTGGCTTATGCCACTAACCTTGCCTGGTTTGAAACAGACCCACACCCCCCCTGGGACACAAGAACTGACTGGAGTCCCCCAGAGCTGAGTCTGAGGTATGGCTCACTGCCAGGGTACCAGACCCCTGGACAGGAGGTGCTACATGTGGCCCTGGCACCCCCAGGACATTTACCATCCTGTGCATGCTTTGATGATGGGTTTTGCCCAGGGACTTCCCTGACTTTCTGGGAAGCCTCCTTGCTGCTTTGGGCTGCGGGACCAGGGCCATACAGCTTTAGCCAGGACCAGGCCACTCACAGAATCATGCTGGTATGCTTCCAGAGAAAGGGCAAGATCTGGCACCTTGGCCCCACCATCCTCTCAATTTCTAGAGGTTTTATTCCTGGCATTCTTCGGTGCATGCTCCTCCTCCTTCTTGGGCTCCTCCTTGTGACTGCTGTCACCTCCTGCTCACATCACATCTCCTGGCTGCTTTCCCAGGTGCTCACAGAGGCAGGTGAGGTCCTGGTATGCTTGCACCCCTGTAGGATCTTCCTTGGAGGACAGGAATCTCTCTCGCCCCAGCCTTGCTGCAGCCCTGACTCCAGGCCAAAGCTTTTGAGGAAAAAAGTAGGATACATTAAAGCTACTTCAAGACTGCTGAGCTCTCTTATTGGCTATAATAAGATGGGGATGTTTCTGCCAGTGTGACAAGCCCTTACCTGCAATCCTGTGTGAAGCACAAATGGCCTGAGGGCATCACACCTGAAGGAAAAATTCCAGTCCCTTCAATAACATATTAACATTTTTAGCATACATTCAAAACATTTAATGAGGTAGGAAAAACGTCTTCTGGTCTTCATGGCCCTGATAATCCATGAGAGACAAGAAGGAAGGCTGAAGTTTTCCAGCAGTGACTTCCTGGCATGCATCCTTTTTTTAAATATTCAGACTAGGACAGAAATCAGAAAATCAGATGGAAAACAAGGATGGCCAAGGAAAGAAACACACCTTTTGAACCAGAGTGGTTCTGACTGTATTCCTGGAAAGAGTGACTATAAATGTGTGAGACAGATAAAGTTGGTCTCCTGCCACCCTGACCCCCACACCCAAGTTTTTCCTTTACAGACAAATTACCAAGCAGCTCAGAGATGCCTGAGAATCACTATTGGCTGCTCTCCAGGCACTTCAGCTATGTAAAGGAGTAGCTAAAAAAGCACCACTTTAAATAGGTGTTCCCATGGAACAGGTTAGACCTTGCATTGATTAGAGCTGGCAAAGAACCCTGCTCCAGGCAGGGAGGGGTGGGAAAAGGTGTTATTTCAGGAATCCTCATCCCATAGGACTGGCAGGCTGCTAGCAGTGTATTTCAGGCTGTGACAGAGCTGGAAGGAAAGGGGTGTTGGTGCAGGAGCAAGAAAGGTGATGGTGCTTTAGTGCTTTGTCATCCCACAGTGTCAGTCCCCCAGGGTGCTATGCAGAGTCCTGGTTGAGTGTCCCCAGTGCCAGCAGCAGAGCACAGCTAGGACACCTTGCCCTGGGCCTCAGCACCAAATGTACCTGCAAGAGCAGCTGAATGCCTGTCACAACTTCCACAGCATTTGATGAGTGTCTCCAGATGCTGAGGCGGGTGGGGGTGGGGGTGACAACAAGGTATAACCCACAGGCAAGGTCCCTGGGTCTCTTCCAGGTGCTAGAGGCCCCCTGAGAATAGGTGGCATCCTATCACACAGCACTCCTCTCCTTCCCCAGCCCTGCCATGGGCTTCTGGAAGCAAAAAACCCCATTTTGGCTTTGATTTTTCAGTTCTTGTATTAAAATCATAGAATAGCTCAGGTTGGAAGGAACCTTTAAAGGTCATCTAGCCCAACCCCCCCTGCAGTAAGCAAGAACATCATCTACATCAGGTTGCTCAGAGCCCCATCCAGCCTGACCTTGAACATTTCTGGGGATGGGTCATCTACCACCTCTCTGGGCAACCTGTAGTGTAATAAGAGTAGTGTCTCAATACTCTTATTGTAAAAAATTTCTTCCTAGTATCTAGTCTGAATCTACCCTCTTTCAGTTTAAAAATATTACCCCTTGTCCTACTGCAACAGGCCCTGCTAAAAAGTCTGTCCCACAGTTCATACCTGATTTACAGGTATCAATAGGAGAAAGGTGTATGGGTACAGTGAAGCCCCTTCAGGGATTCCTCTTGCAAAGACAACTTTGGTTTTGCCTTTTTTCTGTTTGTCACCAACCTACAGCCCAATGGTCTACCTGTAATACCTTGAAATATCCTAAATAAATTGTGCTGAAGTTCAGCAAAGCCAATTCTATTGACACGAGCAAAAAACTTGAAACAGGAATTCTTGAAAAATCCTGATAACGTCACAAGCTGGAACTGTTTTTCCCTTAGCTGGGAAATCATTCTGCTTAAAATAGAACAAGCAGAGAGATGATAGGGAAGTTTTTTTAGCAGTTCCTAAGTCACAAGACATGAGTAAATTTTGTTTTGTTTTGGCTGGCTTTGAAAACCAGGTGCATAGGTGAGCTTTCTACTTTCCAGAAGGGAAAATGCAATGATTGCTGGTTTCTGGTTACACTTGCAGCCTCTGTACTGCCAGGTAGATGGAGACACAAGATTTGCATCCATTTCCCCCCTGAATTGCATTAATGTGAATGAAAGATATTTGCAATGTGCCAA
Source organism: Florisuga fusca (assembly GCA_038090715.1). NCBI lineage: Eukaryota > Metazoa > Chordata > Aves > Apodiformes > Trochilidae > Florisuga > Florisuga fusca. The sequence goes on along the minus strand of JAAWXA010000004.1, from coordinate 3,171,316 downwards.
CAGTGGACTTAGCACAGCAGCCCTGCTTAAATGAATAGGTCTTCTAAGCTCTTCTGCCCTTTCTGCCCCATGGCTGCATAGATAAATAAAGAAAAGGCCTTATTATATTTGTGGTGGCTAAAATTAAAGGTCTGTGCTAAACCAAGTAAACTAAGTCTCTTCACACTTGTCCTCTACCAATTGTAGAGGAAATCCTTAAATCCTTTGGCTTAGGGTCTATAACCTGGTGGGAGAACAGTATTCTGGGAGAGTGTTAAAGCTGAAGACACAGTTATGTACTGACAACAGTGGGGTCTTTGCCAGACATGAAGCCCAAACTCTCACAGCTGATGTGCTGCAGCCCCCTCACTCATAAATAGACAGATAGCCCTTTATCCAGTTTTGGTTATTTTTTTAATAGTTGCTGAGATCCTGTTAAAAGGGAGAGAGAATCTGTGACAATTTTTCACAGAAAAACATTTGGAAGCCTGTCTGGTTTGAATATGGTCCCTTGTGACCAAGTTGCTTGGGGAGTAATCCTAGAACAGGATGAATCAGACTCCCCTTGCCAGTTATCCATCCATCCAACCATCCATCCATCCATCCATCCATCCGGGTGAGGGCTTCTGGGGTTTTTTGGAAATAACCAGAGCCTTACTTCACCTTCACACCTTTAAGGTGCTTGCCTCCCCATCAAACTGGAGGGTGCAATGCAAAGTAAGTTCAGACCATTTTTTATATCATTTTTTTAGATCGTTCCAGTAATTCCTTGGGGGATGAGACTGTCGCAATGTGAGGGCAGACAAAAAGCCAGCACTAATGCAGGGCTTCATCCTTTCTGCTCTTGCTGTCCTAACAGCAGAAATATTCCTGCTGTGCTAATGGGATTAAAAAGATGGGTATCCAGGCACTAAGAATTAAGAGAATTTGGGTTCAAAATGCCACTGAGTTTTCTTTTGAAATGACTGTTTAAAATACATGAATTATTAGTAGCTAGGGATGAAAATTTCCACGCTAGTAAGTACAAAAATGGACTCAGGGTTTTTTCTTAAACTAAAATATTATGAATGTAGTGAGGCTTATCTGTAAGCCAAGGAGATCAGAACACAAACTTTTAGAGCATCTAGTTATCTGGCATAATAATTCTGTCTTTACTCATTAACAAACATCAGCAAATCCATGCTGTAGACGCTAATATTGGGGCGTGTCGGGTACAGTGGCTTCTTTGTGAATAAATGGTCTTTCTCTGAGAACCAGACCACTGGTAATTAATTACCTCAATGTCTTTGATCTATTTACTTTGCACATATTTCATCTGTTTTGGTTTGTTACTTGCATTTCAATGATCTCTCACATTACAGGAGCAATTCCTTCGGTTGGGAAAATTCCCTTTCCCTTTCCCATGGGAGCGTAGCAGTGGACTAACCTCTCCTCAGAGATGACAGGTCCATTTTTTACTTCTGTGAGCATGACTGCACTGATTTAAGGAATCTGCCAGTCTACAGCTGAGGAATTCAGTTTGCTCTTACAAAACCTTTGGGTGCATTTATAGCAAGCTGCGAGCTCCCTTTGGGCTGCAAAGCTATTTGCTTGCTCTCTCAGTTTTAAAGGTAAAATGTCATACAGAGATGGTGAAGAATCAGTAGTCATTAAAGATCACCTCTAGCTCATCAAAAGAAAAATTATCTCTATTTCTAGCTAGTGGTTAAACACTTAATTATATTTAAGACAATTATTACAGTAAGACTGAGTGTATATTTGATTTGCCTCAGATTTTCATTACATGTGTGGGAATTTGAGCTCAAAATAAAAGGACTGATCTTGCTTTTTTTTTTGCAACGACAGACAAACCCATGTTGATAGCATGGGGGTCAAATATCCCATTCCTTCTATCACCTTCCCCTCAAACCCCATTGAAATTGGTGTTGGGTTTTTTTTCAAATTCTTGGAGCTGGACAGGGAAGTTTTCGATTCCTTCCTCCCACAGGTTGTTATTTCTGGGTATCTGGTGTTTTACTTGTAACAGTCCATATTATCACATTATGTGTGATAGTAAAAACAGACTTGAGGAAGGAATAGCAAATATTTTGAGTACTTTTGGTTTCCATTCTTGAAAAACAGCACTGAAAAAGGTACAGCAAACAATCCTTAACTGGAACTACTAAAATGAAAGCAGACCTAATATTGCATCCAAAGCCTGGAGTCCTATGGCAGGGCTCAATTCTAGCTTGCAATAACCTTGCCCATTCCCATACAAATTAGTACCTCATCTCAGACAAAACGAACACCAACTTGATCTATACTGGAGAGACTGAACTCAAGACAAGGAGAAGCTAGGGACATATTACCAGAAAACAAGTTTTTTCACCTTGTTGCTGCTGGAGAGAGACTACAGCAATGAGGTGAAAAAAAACTTCAATTCTGCTGAGGATGCTGGAGTGCAGGGTCAGGGATTATGGGAAGCAGTCTGCTTGCCCAAGCATGGTCTGTGCAGGAACACATGATGTGCCTACATGGTCTCCCCATGCCAGGGCAGGGGGTGACTCACACTGACCAGAGGTACATCAACAAATATTGGTAAAATAGGACAAACCCCAAATCAAAAACCTAAACTAGAGTCAGCTCTGACTCAAAGCTACCTTCTGATTTGCACGATGCATGAAGCCAGTTTTTGCTGCCCTGTCTAAAGCACATTCATTTATGCAGGGGCACTTATCTAGTAATTGTGGAAGGTTCAGGAGAATTTTGTTTTCTTAAAATCTAAGCTATACCTGAAGAGCTTCTGCAGTACCTAAATTGCAGGGATCATCACTAGGAGACAAATCAGAGCATGTTCAAGTCTCTTTTACTTGGTAGCTTCAGTAACATCAGAAAGAGCTTTCGAAGCTTTCTCAGTCTATTGGTCTGTTACAGCACATCCCAGGGAGTGCAGTTCTTCAATTTCTGTGAGAGCAACTCACAACCTGCAGCTGGAGGCCAAGGGTTCAGTGTCCTACCTGCCCTTGAGCCTTCAGCTGTGGTTTGAACATGTGCCTGCTTCTGGGCTCTGTCACCAGCCAGCTCTGGTGTTTGTCTCCCTCTGTGGTTCTTCTTCCAGGAGAAGCCGAGGTTGACCATTTTTTTCTCTCCAGGGTTATACTGGGACACAAACAACATTTTCTTTCTCTTCAGTTTTTATTGACTGAACAGCTGCCCCTGAACTGCGTCATGAAGCAAATGTATTTGTCCAAGCTAATGAAAGTGTGAAATGTACCCTGTACTGGATAAAGAGCATAGCAAAAAGATGTTTTTGCAAAAAGATGTTTTCGCAAAAGATGTTTTCACAAAAAGAGAAGTTTTGGACTTGCATTGAGCCACCATGATGCCCAAGCAAATGAGGGAAGAAGAGGTGGCACACCACCTCTCTCCCAGCTCTGGTGCTGGAACTTGAAGCCAGCTTTGGGGTTGTCCTTTCCTGGAATGCCTCTATAGTCTCTCAGCAGGACCTTGGAAGGCATCAGGACCCACAGGTCTAATCCTCTTTTCCCCTGGGCCCACCTTGTGTGCCGGAGGATGGCCAAGAACAGCAACCAAGGGCTGCAGTGAGAGTGCATTACATTTCCTTGGCAGCATTTTAAGGCACTCTGCAGGAGATATCCAATAAATGATGCAGTGGGAAATGTCTTGCATCCAATCATCAGTGGTTTATACACAGAGGACATAAGTGCCTTGGAAAGCACCACAAGTGTAGGTTTAAAAAAAAATTCAAAACCCACATTCCTAGTAGGGAAATACAACTGTAAAAAACTCAATATTATCCCTCTGACTCCCGAGTTGGGTATTCAGGCATCATTATAGAATTTTATTTACTGTAAATGCTGCCCTTTAACATTCATTCTATGTCACAGATTTCAAAAAAATCCCTTTGAAAGCTAAATGTAAGACTTTTGTTTGAGACATCATTCATTCTAGAACAACTTAGGTCTGCTCAAGATAGCTTCCCTAGTTATCTCAGACTGCCCTCTTATGGCAGAATTTTAAACTGTAGGTTTTCTTGGGCTTTCAAAGGTTTTGCAAGTACAGTTACTGAAAATTCTAGCCTTAAAAATTACTGAACAACAAGATAGTCACAGCTACCTGATTAATTTCTGCCTCACAGGAGTCCTATAGCAGCCTTCCAGTAAATGAAGGGGCCTAGAGGAAAGATGGAGTGGGGATTATAACCAGAGAGGATAGTGACAGGACAAGGGGTAATGGTTTTAAATTGAAAGAGTGTAGATTTTGGTTAGATATTAGGAAGAAATTCTTCACCACTAGGCTAGTAGGATACTGGAATAGATTGCCTAGGGAGGTTGTGGATGCCCCTTCCCTGGGGGTGTTTAAGGCCAGGTTGGATGAGGCCTTGAGCAACCTGGTCTAGTGGGAGGTGTCCCTGCCCATGCAGGGGGGTTGGAACCAGATGATGTTTACGGTCCCTTCCAACCCAAATTATTCTGTGGTTCTATAATTTGTCCTGCCATGCCCAAGCGCTATCAAACCCCTGGTCAGCAGCTTTGCCAGCATCTGGTGCCCTTACCCATCCTTTTTCCTCCAGCAGAAGCCGTGCCTACCTGGTTTTGGGAAGGTTTCTAACAGGTTCGTGCATGTATGCACTCTCATATGTACATGGGTACTGCCCATCATATATGATATAGAAGGCCTGATTTCATGAAAGAATGTCTTTCCTGTCAGATGAAGGCAGTTGATGGTCTTCAAATCCTGGCAATCTGGAAGACTTCCTCAAACCCAGTGCCCAGCTGTGGATGAGGCTTTGCTGAAGCTGCAGGTCAGCTCTCCACTGCTGCAGGAAGCTCCAGAAAACCAGAGCAGCAACATTGCTGGCTACCAAAACCATCCTGGAGGCCACCTCAGAGGGTTGCAGACAAGCATGCAGATTTGGGAGGGCTCAGTAATCCCAGCCGTGGGTGGAAATGACTCAGCGGGGAGGGTGCCTGCAGGCAGGGCAATCTGCATCCTACTGCAGGCAGGGCAATCTGCATCCTACTCCCTAGCCTTGCAAAGATGCTCTGCCCACTTTGGTCCTGGCTGCTCCTCCTTGGGAACTCATCTTACCCCACACAAGGTGGCAAGCCTGGGGCTGTTGAGTGAAGTGGGTCATATGCAAAGAAGTTTTCTCACTGTTCTCGAGCAAGGGTGGGGATCTGTGGGTTTGAGATGTCCCCTCAATATGCAAATGCTTAAAAAAAAACCAAACCAAACCAAACCACAACCAAAACCAAAAACAAAACCAAAAACAAACCGAAACAAACAGTAGTCACTTAGTTCATACAAGCAGTCTACACAAATGGCAAAAGGATTAGAGAGTATGCTGTATGCTTCCACTGTCAGCTCCTGGTCCACACTGGTGGCTTCCTGGGCGCTGGGAGTGGTGGCACTGTCACTTCACGTCCTACAGCTCCCAGGGATGTTGTTACTGACTCAAGTGTTTCCACCAGCGTTGCTCTTCCAAATCCACCCACTAGAGGACAGCAGGAGGGTGTCACAGGGGCAGGAGGAAGGTGCCCGGCGAGCAGCTGCTCGTCACGGCTGCTCAGACATGGCGGATGCATTCGTGTGTGTGTGTGAACACATCTAAAAGAGAATGAAGTGGTCTGTACACATGCCTGCAAGGAAGTGGTGGCTGGAGTGACATTTTGGCAGTAAGGTCAAAAAAAGCTCTGCCTCAAATTGGTGCCAGTGAAAGCCATCACTGGTTTCTTCTAGGACAATGGTCTGGATCCTCTGTGGCTTTGTGACCAGGAGGAAGGCCAAAGACATTACCTGCAGCATACAGATCCTTGTGCCATCCAGAGGGACCTTGACAGGCTCAAGAAGGGGGATTGTGCAAACTGCATGAAGTTCAACAAGGCCAAGTGCAAGGTTCTGCACCTGGGTCAAGGCAATCCCATACACAAATACAGGTTGGGAGGATAAAGGGTTGAGGACAGCCCTGAGGAGAAGGAATTGGGAGGAGGAGGGTGGACCAGAAGCTTAACATGAGCCATCAATGTGTGCTTGCAGCCCAGAAAGCCAACCATGTCCTGGGCTGCATCAAAAGAAGCACAGACAGCAGTCAAGGGAGGTGATTCTCCCTCTCTGCTCTGCTCTTGTGAGATCCCACCTGGAGTGCTCTGTCCAGTTCTGGAGCACCTCCCCTCTGAGGACAGGCTGAAGAACTTGGGGCTGTTCAGCCTGGAGAAGGGGAGGCTCCAAGGTGACTTTATGGCAACGTTCCAGTATCTGAAGAGGGCCTACAATAAAGCTGGGGTAGGGCTTTTTGCACTGGTGTGTAGCTAGAGAACAAGGAGGGGAGATTTAGCTTAGACATTAGGAAAAAAGTCTTTCTTATGAGGGTGGTGAGACACTGGAATAAGTTGGCCAGGTAGGTTGCGGCTGTCCCCTCTCTGGAAGTGTTCAAGGCCAGGTTGGATGGGGCTTTGAGCAACCTGGCCTAGTGGGAGGTGTCCCTGTCCATGCAGGGGGGTCAGAACTAAATGGTCTTTAAGCTACCTTCCAACCCAAACCATTCTATGATTCTATGGTTCTATGATAAAATGCTCAGATGCCCAGATAGTGAAAGGAAACCACAGTGGCTGCATTACTTGTGCTAGCAGTTACTTGGAGAGAAACCCTGTCTTTCATTTCCAGCCGTGTAAAGCCAGAGATTATTTAATCTACAGATACATCTAGATCCTCCCAACCAGCCCCAGCCTGCCTGAAGTACAGCTCTCTCCTGACACAAACAACTTACGGCTGGTGAAGGGACATAGATTGCTTGCATGACAGTACAGCCCTCTGAAAAGAATTACTTCCTGTTACAGCTGATTTACAGATAGCAAGGTAGGTGGAGAAGGTGAACACAGTCTTGACTCATCATTTGTTTCAGTCCCATTTGGCTCCCAGCTCTTAGTGTGTGTTACTTTCCCTGGGTTATGAAGTCTGGACATGACCTCCTTTATTTAGAGATTCAATCTGGAAAAACAATACCCTAAGCTTTCGATTTCTAAACCAGGAGTCACACCTGGTTTATACATTACAGCCCTGCATGGAGTCAAGAGGGAGCCTGTTTATACCCATCAAACAGCAACTTTAAAACTTTTCTAAGGATTTGAGGGGAGAAACAACTATGTTATGTAAACACCAGCAGAACCCCTTAAATTAGAAGAATATAGGCCAGAAAGAACTGAGTTGCCAGAAGGTCAAAATTCAAAGCATGAAACCAATGAGAAAGCAAAGTAACTAAAGGTCTGGCTCCTTCCTAATGCGGAGGTGACCCTGCTGCAAAAACAGTCACCCCCAGGGGACACCTCCTTACCTGCTACCTCCTCAGCTTGGGAAATGGGGCTGCACTCCCTGCAGGAACTTAGAAGTCATTTCTCTCCCTCAGCCGTCTGCTTTCCTGTCTGTAAAGTGGAGATGATCACCATTACTTTTACTGCCTTTATTCATCATGGGTGACGGATTGCGTGAGGACTTTAATAGGCTCTGTTCCACTTGTGCAGAGAATGGAACATTTGATCCTCTGGCTTTTGGGACACCAGCTTTGTTGTGTGAAACCCAGGCTCCAGCCCCCACAGCACACCCCACAAACAAGAGGAGGTCTGAACAGGAGATGTCGAAGGAGGCTGTGAAGGATGTCTTGCAGTTCCCCTTCCAGCTGTTTCCTCCAGAGCCACTGGGAGCTGTTTGTTTCCTGGCTCTTGTCCTCAGATGCCCTGACATCCAGCAAACCCTGATGGCTTGCACACAGGAGCCATGGTTTTGCCTCAGTCCTTGAGCCAGTCATCCCTCTCTGGCTAAAGCTGCCCTGGTGAACCTATAGAAAGGTTTCTTACTACCCTGGGAATTCAGGCTGAGGTGCAGGGTCTCTGTTTTAGCTTTTCCCAGTTGTTTTCTCCCTGTGGTTGCAGATAGGCAGCAGTGTCTCTCCTCCCTCACCCTTGCAGAGTGGTTTAGAGGGTCTGGCAGCCCTCAGTGGAGGGCAGGCAGCATCCCATGCCTGCCTGCTTCTTTAGAGAAGGAGGGGAAGCTGTACCCAAGGGGTCCTGGGTAAAGAAAGCTTAAAAGGGCTTTAAAAAACAAAAAAATATTCAATATGTGACATAATTCCTTTGTCTCCATAATTCCTTCAACTCCATTCCCTCCCATACATAAAGCAGATACGGAGCAAGCAGGAAAATGCCTAAAAAATTCTTTAATTTAGGGCAGATCAATTCAGTGCAGTGTAATTACCCTTCACAGTGAGGATGGAGGAGCTGCCTTTGCTCCAGGTTAACCTCTCACCTGGGCCAGCTACATGCTAACCAATCTTTGACCAGCCTAAGCCACCAATGCTTGGGTATATTCAACTTCCTCATACATGCTGACATCCAAGACATCCAAGTCATTAGTATTTCCCAGATGTTTTGAGAGCCTCGAATGAAATTACACAAGAAAAGTATCATCTTTTCCTCATGAGCTATGAGGAACATCTCTGCTTGAGCTGTCCTGGAGGAAACCTGTGGGGATCTGTCCCTGGGGCATGTAGCAGGGAGGAGCGGTAGCTACAGCTGTGGACCACCCATAGGGGTCAGTTTACAGCAAAAAAAAACCCCACAGTCAGGATTTCATAAAAAGCATTCATAAAGAGCAGTGTTTAATAAAACTGCATGCAGGGGAAAACAAAACAAAACAAAACAAAAAACCCAAACAAACAAACAAACAAAAAAACCCCAACCAAACTAAACCAAAACAAAAAATAATCACAAGCGTTATTTGTTTAAAAAATGGTTCTGTTAACTGAGGACTTTGACAAAAAATGGGCATGGGCACAGCTGCTTTTTTTCTCACACAACAGCCTGGACATCTTTGCAAATGCCCACGAAGTCCTACTGGTTTACCTGTCATTTTAAATGACAATTTGAAAGCTCTCTTCACCGTGTTTGCCATCCTCCTGACCACAGAATGCCTACGGTGGAAAGCTCCAGTGCTTGTCACCAGTGACACCACCACTGAAGGCCTGAACACTGCAATCCACTGCACAGCAGCAGTCTGGCAAGTCCGTGCCCCTCATGTCCTCCCCAAAATACCACAACATCTCTAACCAGAGCAGGAAACGCCTGTGGCATTGTGGTGAACACTACCAAAATTTTCCTTTCTGCTGCTGCTTCTGAGTGGCTGCTGCTGACATACCCAAGGAATTATGAGCCTAGCTGAGCTGCAAGAGCAGTGTTACTTTCTCTATTTTTCTCCCTGGGCTGATGTGTTGTTTTGTTAGATTTTGGTGGGGGTTTTTTTCCCTTGCTTTTCATTTACCTTAAGTGTCTCAGCAAAGGGACCATCTTGTCATCCTACCGTTGCATCATCCATGACCATGAGGCCCCAGTCCCTGATGGATGCAATGGCAAGATAACTATGCTGTGTTAGCCACATGCATCCTGCCTGTGAGGGTGAAGAACAAGCACTAACCATCAAAGGCATCTCAGCAAATCTGTAACTTAGATGAAAACTGACTTCTACAGATGTCTCTGGTGCCTATAGATAGGTGATTGCAATGGTATGGAAGGAGTATGCAGGAGTTACACAGGAGCACAGCCACACAGTGTAAGGATTATCCTTTTATTACCCAGTTTAGCATCTAGAAAAAGAGGATTTTTAGAATATCTCAAAATATGTCAATGTTTTCGTAACACTTAAGGCCCTGCAGTCTGAGTAGTACTGCCTTGTTCTTTTGCTTTGCACTTGAAAGTTTTCCATATCTATAACCTACATTGTCTGCATTGAAAATTACACATAACTTCTATTCTTTTCCTATCAAGGACAAGTGAACACTGCCCATCAGAACCCATCAGAACCCATCACCCATCAGAAAACTTTTGTTACTGTTTTCCCTCAATACCACTTTACTTGCACTCCATTCATTTCCAACTTAAATAAAACCACTTCCTTCAGTATTTACTAACAGAGCAGTTTTCATCCTTTTGGCTGCTCTCTCCACATGCTCACTGTGTTTATCAAAGGACAGTGCCCACAGCATTGTCACAGGGTCCAGGCAAGGCCCTTGCTGGCAGCAGGGATCATGGGACAAGCACATCACGCCTCTTCAGTTCCTCCTGGTCAGGCCAACCCAGAAAGAGGCACAGGTCTCATGTGCCTGTCCCAGGAGGACAGGCTGAAGGATGGGCACTGCCACAGCCTGGAGCTGAGACAGCTTTGAAGGGACCTAACAATCACCCTTAAAGAGAGAGTTACGGAGAAGAGGGAGACAGGTTGCTCACAGCCTGCTGGGAAGAGGAGAGGCAATGGGCATGAGGTGAAACATGATTTTCAGATAGCATATAAGGACATATGCTTGCCTTATGAGAATACACACAAATAGTGGGATGGGCTGGCAGAGGTTGCCCAGTCTTGTCTCTGGAGGTTTTCAAAACCCATCTGGGTGGAATCCAGAGCAACCTGATCTGATCTCACAGCCAGTCCTGATCTGAGCAAGAGGGTAGACCAGAGACCTTCTCATGTTCCTTCCAACATGAAGTAACCTGTGGTTCTGTGATCCTATAATCTCCCAGGTGGCAAAATCAGATAGATATGCTGTATAAGCCACTCCCCATAGCAAATATACACTTAAACCTAAAGCAGAAAGATATTTGAAATAGAGCTCATGAGGTGTACAGAAGGACCCAGTTCAGTGCTGTACACCCTGATCAGAAAGCACTTCAAGGAGAGGCCTAACAAAAAGATTAATTTTGGAGAAAAGGCTGGGCAATCAGAAAGATATCACTGCTTTCAAATCTAGTCAATTTAAAAAATCAAAGTGGTTTCAAAGTTCATGCCTACCAAATGCCCTTTGCCACCATCAGTGGTTTCACAATCTTGTCCTCCCATTTTATTGCAGTATTTTCTCACCTTGATTGCATGAAAGACCCACCCCTTGGATGGAACACCAAAAAATCCCAGAACAGCTAAAGAAAGCAGGCAAGCAGCGAACCTCATTGAGCCCACAATGTTGTTGAGGGTTTGAAGCAAACAAGGAGGAAAGATATTTCCTTGAGCTGCTTCATGTTCTAGTACACCAAGGAAATAGTTTTGCCCATATTAGGTGAAATATTTTCAGAACTGGGTTTTCAACTGGTGTTTCTTAACATGGCAACTTGAACCTCTCACAGCTTACAAAGAGCACATCAGAGTCTGCTAAGAGCCCTGATGCCTGAGTCTGTTGGCAGTGGAACCACAAAAATTACACCATCGCCTCCTCTACGTAAACAAGAGCATCTTATCAGTTGAGTAACTGCAGCTTTTATGAACCTTTGCCACAACAGCACACTGAGTGACTGTGCAGTAAACTGTTCCACATGTCACCATTGGGTAACTAAATGTTGTCAAAATCCTAGATTAGTCTCAAAAGTCAATGCTTTGGGTTTTAATTTTTTCCCTGTGAGCAACAAACGGTGGAGGAAAGAGAAGCCTCCAAAAAGTGAAACATAAATGTAAAATATTCTAGCATCAACATGGTTAAAATAGCATCAGGCATAGATTTAAAAAAGAAAACTGTTACAGACAGGAAGAGGTGTGTCTCCATGTATGTAGGAAATAGTGGGGAGCAGGCATAACATTTCCCTCTTTCAGCCTCTGGGGGATGAGGGAGCTCCCTTGCTCCTCGATCTGTCCTGCCTCCCCTTACCCCCAAGCCAAGGCTCATGTGAGCAGAGGCCAGCTCCTGGGCTCCTTCCACTGGGAAGTACAGCCTCCACTCCCCCTGCCCCTCCACATCATCTAGGGAGAGGATTTCCACCCTCTGGAGAAAACATCATTAGCTTTCCAGCACAATTCCAGATGTTCATTGTTTTTTTTCTTTTTTCTTCTTTCAGAAGGATTTTCTGACAGGCACCTCGAAGTCCTGGGAAGAACTTACTGGTACTTAGCCCCATGCAGGTGAAACAGCCCAAGAAGCATGACAACTACAGTAAATGAGTACCATACACTTCCTCTCCTATCCCCTGTGCCTATTTCATAAATTTAAAACTCAGCCTCTTCACTGCAGGAACTTCCTCTTCCTACATGTTTGTACCATGCCTAAAGGAGCAGGATGCTGCAGTCAGTCAGTCTGTCCTCTTGTGGGAGATGAATTTACACATCTTTCTGTCATGGAGCTGCCCTTCATGTTCTTACAGGGTCGTGCTGCAACTCCCCACATACCCCAAGCACCCCCCTAGGGGCCCAGCTGTCCAGACACGGTGCCAAGATGCTGGCATCTTAGAGGTGACAGGGGAGATGTCAGTGTCAGGGAAAAAGGCAGTGGCAAGAGGACCTGAGCATGATTTTCTTTGTGGGCCTTACAAGTGGCTTTGGAGGAGGCTGGATGAGAGGTCAGTGCAGGGGCATGCCTGCAGCCCCCCTCCTTTGGACACCCCTGCTCTGGGATCTACCAGCAGCTGCCCACTGCTGGTGTGCAGCTTGTGTGGAGACTCAGCTGCCAAGACATGCCAAGGTCACTGTTGGAGGCTCTGGTATAAATGGTCTACTATTCTGTTATAGTACAAATTAAATGTCTCAATTAATCAGTTGCTTGGATTACATACCGTCTTACTTCCAGAAGTATACAAGAACACGTATGCAGGCATGCAATGATCTTCCATACAAACCTGTGAATATTTCCAAATACCATGGGAAAATCAATATATGAGGCATAAATCATCCTTAAAGACTGAGTCTGTGATCCTTGCAGATGCTCAAGCTACCACTGGAGACAAGGGAAATAAAGCAAGCACCAAAAGTGCACATTGTTTGGTCAGTTTTTATTTCTTTGCCTTCATTGCTGTGTGAGGGGCTCATGTGAGGCAGCTGTTGGCTCTCCACTCCCAGTGCTTAGGCAGTAACAGAAAGGAAGGTAAACAAAACATGGCTTAAACCCCATGAAATGCACAAGTAGATATAAACAGCCGGGATGGAAGAAACTCTTTTTTACATGCCCCCACTGGGGTTTTGTGATCTTTGCCTCTTTCACAGAGGGACTGCTGGGTGAGAGAGAATCCAACCACCAAAGGATATATTTGGGTTATTTGGAAGTCTTGCAAAGTTTGTATACAAAACTGTACATCTAATTGCTGAAATTTGGAAAGCTGAAACTTTCCAAGGCTTTATTAATTTTTTTTCTTTTTTCCTTCTTATGAATCTTCTTTTTTCCTCACTTGAAGCCCTCATTTAAGCAGGCGTGAGGAGCATTTTCTGCAGACAGTCGACTGAGCACACTGTAAATGTAGCACCAAGTTCCCTACAGTTCATTCAGAGGGACAACATCCATGCCCCTACCAGATCTATTGCTGTCTCATACGGATCGACTTTCTGTCTGGCTCTACTCTGGGAAGGGTACCAGGAGAAGCAAAGGGCCCCCATTCACACCCTAATTCACCCCCCATGACAAAATTCACTATTGCATAGCTTCTTCTCAGCTCTACCATCCTCCTTACATGCCTGTGCCACTATCTCCAAACTGGGGGTGATGAACAGCAACCATTTAAACTGTTGTTCCACAGTCAGGAAAATGACAGCAAATAGTGGTTTTACTGGCAGTTATCAAAATGCAACCACTTTTACAGCAAAAAGGGCTCTCATTTTATGCACCACTTTCACATTCTGGTTTTGTTTCCTCTCTCTGTAATTTACTCAGCAGGGGAGAAGCCTATAAATTTCCTGTGCATGCTCCCAGCAGTTTTTGCCCTTGGAAGCTCAAATCCGTAGGTAGGGAGCTGGGGCTTCTCAGGATCAACAAGGGAGCGACAAAATCGGCGCCGGGATCTGTAGGAAGCAATGAAATGGCATTAACTTGGTAGGGGTGTAATTTAGGAAATCTCTCATTGTCACATACCTTGAAAAATATCAGCCACTATACCCGAAATAGGTAGGAGTGATAGCTCGAGTATATGGTGGTACTTTGACAATTCAAGTTGAAACCAACCAAACAAAAAATCACAACAAAATAAAACAAAAACAATCCCAAAAACAAACTGACCAAAAAACCCAACAACATACACCGCCCCCCCAAAAAAAAACACAACAAACCAAAAACAAAACAGAAAAAACCAAACAAAACAAAACCAAAACCACAGATAAAAAACCCTAAACCAACCCCCCCCAAACAAACAAACAAACAAACACGAAAAAAAAGCCCCAAAATACCCTAAACAGCCTTTCATTGTTTACCAGAGCTGGTCTCTTGGAACTTGAAATAGTGTACTGGACAAATATACTGTTCTCTAGGGGTTAATGTTACATTAATCAGAACTGACAAGCATGAAAATCATTCTTTGTTGTCTTTAAATTGCTAATTTAAGATTGAAATCTAAAACGCTTGAGCGCTGATCGTTAACACTGACGCTCAAACAAAACCCGAGTACAACCTCCCCTCCTATGGGCCACTACACAATTGTTTTACATTTGGTTGAGAAAACAAATGCAAAGTCTGTAACTAAATCCTAATGTATCGCTTAAGTGTTTTCCATTCACAGGTTTTCTCTGGCTAAACTTCAACGAATTGTACTACAGTTTAATTGAAAAGCAGCATTTGCACAGGCATTTACATCTGAAGGCAGAAATCCTGGCGTTGTACCGTGTGGTGCAATGGCAGCAGTAATTCCTCAAAATCCAAATAATTATATTTTTTGCAGGTTGTGTTGTTTTATTTTCCAGTTGCAAAGGTATTTCAATAAGATGACTCCTACCTGAGGTACCAAGCAAAGTCTGAGGTAGTCAGTAATAAGCTTAATAAAGTTTTAAACATCTATGAAATAGTAGAGCCCCAATTGAGAGCAAGAAAGAGAGGCTCCAGATAAAATATAGGGGAATAACGATCCGTCAAATGTGTGGCTACAAAACCAATATAAAAGTATGTAGCAGCAAAATAAACGGGACAAGCACGTTCCCCTTTTGCCTCTTTACTGGAATTACAGGTTGTGCTGGGGGCCAAATCGAGTCTAGTTTCTTTGGCCAACTTGACTCTAAGCAAGTTCAGGTCTGTTTGCAGACAGGCTGAAGTTGCACGGCCGTAAGCATTTTCAGCTGAAATAAATCGGAGCTGAATATTCAGCTTGGCTGAAGCAAACTGTGACCCAAAACTCCAAAGCCATCGGCAGATCTGGCTTGATCTGGTCCCCCGTGCTAAGGGAGAAGGAGTAAGCACGTCTGCTTGTGGTACCTGTGCATAGAGATGCTCCAGCCTCCAGCGAAGGCTTGGGAGGACGGATTTGGAGAAAGGCTGGGGTAAAGCAAGCTATGCCCTCATCCTTCCCTCTGAGGAGCCAGCGAGCTACAGTAGGTGTGATAGCCAGCACCCAGAGCGAAGAAGGACACATTTATCACATCCGATCACTTCGCCTTTCTTTGCAAGTACAGTAAAGCCGGGCTGAGCTATGCAGACTTGCTCAGCACATCCATTGACCTCCATGGAAGATGCATAGCAAACCTTCGGGCAGAACTTGCCAGACAAAAGGCGTGTTAAAGACACAAGCACTGTCATGCAGAACAAGCTCTTAAAGCCGAAGAAAAGGACTCAGCATTTGGCCAAGGAGTGGGGTCATGCACCGAGGGTGCTTTGTATTCAGGGAAGGACGTGGGACGATGGCTCTTCAGGCTCATGCAGAGCAAAGGCAGAGGAATATAGGGCTTAAGGAAAAAGAAAATGCAAGAGATTCTGAGCACTCTCTCATCTGGCAGATGGATCCCGAGTATGAAAGTGCCAGCAGAGGAGGCACCTATCTTTCCTTTTGTTTGATAGGAGTGTAAAATTCCCCTTGAACAGAGAGTCAAACAGCACAACTATTCTTTTGTTTAAGAAATCTCCTTCTGGTGTCTAGACTCAAAGTAAAATCTAATTTAAGTATAACAAAAAAAATTAGATGTCCATCACATCACATGCTCCTTCTCTGCACCCCCTGCATAGAGTGGTAGAGCAGGTACCAGTAAAGCAGAGGGAAGAAATATTGTCAAATATTTTCACCAGGATATGTTTGATTCAAGAGTCATAAGGGATGACGCCTCAGTTTGAAAATTAAAAACATTTTTCACTGTGCACTTGTACTTTCAAGGAGCAGTAGAAAGATTTTAATAACATATTTTTGTTGAATAAAGTTCTCTCCCTTGAAACTTCTAGTGCATGTTTAATTGGTTTCTGTGAAAGTCTGGCAGGAAGACAATCTGTTTGAGCATTTTTTGTAACATTAAGTTTGTCATAGCTGGGACTTAGGAGCTCACCAGCGGCACAAGGAGAGCAAGCCAAATGCCTAATAATGACAAGGAAGCTTAGATCCTCAGGCTTCCAGTTAAAAGCAAAAAAACCCAAGTGTCATGAAGCATTTTGGTGTGTTTAACATTCTCAGTAGGCCTTCAAAGCCCCGGGACCAAATACTTCCTTAGTGTTAAACCATTTTAGCCCTTGGGGATGGGGTTGCCTGCATTTGCGTGGCAAAGCCAGCGTGAAGTCAAAGGGAAGGAAGAGTGGAATAAGTATGGCATTAACCTTGACAATAACAATTTGCACTCAAATCAGCATTAAAATGAATATTTTCTGTTTTCTTTATTCTTATGCAGAAAAGAAGGGAAATTATTGGGAAAATATAAAAGGATTAGTAACATCACATATAAGCTTCACAGTGTTTGTTTTTAAACCTGTAGATCACTGAAAGACTCAGAAATCCTCCCAGACTTTCATCCTATTTGTGAAAAAGAAATATTTGCAAAATGTATCTTCTATGTTTGAACCTAGTCAAAGCTCAATGCAGTGAGTAGGGATGGGATCCAGTGCACCAGGCAAACCTAAGTATTGAACACAAGTTAAGTGCAGGATTCTGTTCTCTAAGGGTTAACACTGAGGATCTGCTGGGGAGAGGTGTCAAACCCCACAATCAAGCCCCATGCTTAGTTCTTCTGCAGACCCTGCATCGTGCCAGTCAGTTCTGAGGATGCCTTTGGTGCCCCGGACATCTCCAGGGCCTATATTTAGGCAACTATACATGTCTGCATTCCTGTTACAGCCAATGGAGATGCAAGGTTTGATTCAATTGCCAACACATTGGCATATAAACCAATGTGAGAACTCCTAAAGTATCTGAGACATCTCCCTGGAGCTAGCAGATATGGCACAGGACATGTGAGAACTGGTGCCTTTCCAGAAGGGTGGCCTAAAACCATGTAGGTCATCCCACAGACTCACAAATGGTATTAAAAGTTCACAGAATTGACTGAGCTCTTGGTCAGTGTATTCAAATGTTTCTAGAGGTTGGTTCATTCCACCAGCCATCAGCTATCTGTTTAGAGTCAACCTCAGGACATCTCCAGTGTTTAGTTCATCCATCTTGGCATCCAATACCATTTGAGAGGCTCTAGGCTGCCTGATCTTGTCTCCAGCTGCTCCTGCAGAAGGGCATAACAGCCTTGTAGGTTACGTGCCAGGTTGACCAGCCCTGACTGAATGTCTCACACACCAGAGGTACCCCAGATATATCTGATGCAAGCCCCCTCCCAGCTCTACTGGGAATTAAAACACTTGCCTTGTCCATAGACACCAACATGTGTGTGTCTTCATCTTGAACTGAACCACAGCCCAAAGATTTCAAAGGTGCTGGAGACAATCCTGTGTTATTTTTAGGGTCACACGGGCGCACACAGAATTTTTCTTTGCGTCTTGAATATGTTTAGAGATGAATTATTTTGCTTGTGTCCAGAAACATGGCAACAAAACAAATGTCCAGTGCAGATGTTCCATTAAGTTTACTTTTGCTTGTTTGTTATGTTTTTTTCATGCAAACATTCTCAAAACGTGCATATACTGGTGCATTTGTGTATCAGAATTTTAGCTGAGCTTTCCAATATTCCCTTTCTTTTGTGGTATTTTAAAATGCTCCCAGTGTTTTAGAAAAAAAATAAATTGTATTACTCATTTAGGTCTGAACTGGAAACCATCAAGCTGCTCAAATGAATATATGCAACTTTGTGATTTATTATCACTCCACTCATCCCACTGATTTTCTCTGCCTTAGATGTGCAATTAGCTCCATATTGTCAGGCCCATCTGCTTATGCCTACACAGGACATGTCTGTACTGTCGTAAAAGCAAAAGAACAAATTTCCTGAGAACCAATATTGCCTCACACTTTGGGCAGCTGGCTGGCTCACCAGGAGGAGAAATTTCATATAGGAGCAGCTTGTACTCCAAAGAGTTCCTGTTTCAAGCAGTGTGGATGCAGGCAGCTCGATACCAGAGCACTGACAAATGTGGCTGCCAGGGTGATGTGGGACAACAACATCATACCCTGAAAGTGCCATGGGCACAGAGGGGAACCAGTCCTAAGCGGGTTGCTGCCAACAAGTAACAGGGTTCGTGCCAGCCAGAGCAAAAAGTGGGTCCATATTTGTTTAAATTTTTTATTGCTGTAGCTCATGTATGGTTTTCTCTCTTTTCACCAGTCCTGAACATTCAAACCACAAAGCCAGACCCAAACCTAGTGTAGACAAAGATGCGCGTGCATCTTTGTTACTATTGATATCCCTTTGTTGTTCATATCAAACCTTATTACTATTTTAAAATTATGTTGATATTTGACAGACATTTAAAATTTCAGGTATTTATAAAAGTTCAGATGCCTCATTTTAAATAACAGCTTATGATGCCTCTATCCATCAAAAGGATTAAATAAATATTTTTTCAGTTTTATTAATTCAGTAAGTGCACACAGAGTATGTAATGCTTGGAACCATTTAAAAAAATTACATAAAAACTATTTGCCCTGTTGGAAATCATCACAAAATCAGAGGATGTTAGGTTGGAAGGGACCTCAGGGACCATCTGGTCCAGCCCTTCTAATATCACTGTTCATATGATATGTCTCAGTACACCATTGAGCTGAGACTTAAAACTTTCCAAAGTGGGGGAATCCACCACTTCCCCTGGGAGACCATTCCAAAGTCTGACTGTCCTCATAGTGAAAATTTTTCCTCTTGAATTCAAATGGAATCTCCCCGGGACCAACTTGTGCCCATTGCCCCTTGGCTTGTTCATGTGATTCCTGTAAAAAGGGAGTCTCCATTTTCTTTGTAGCTGACCTTAAAGTACTGGAATATGGTAATAAGGTCTCCCCTAAGCCTTCTCAAGGCTGAACAGACACAGTTTTCTCAACCTCTCTTCATAGGGCAGGTGCTCCAGCCCTCTGATCATCCTTGTGGCTCTCTCCAGCCTGTCTGCATCTTTTTATTACAGCAGGGACCAAAACTGGTTGGAATACTCCAGGTGTGGTCTGACCAGCACGGAATAAAGCAGGATGATGGCCTCTTTGTCTCTGCTGGTGGTGCCCTTGTTGATCTAGCCCAGCATTCTGTTGACATTTCTGTGTGTTGCAGCACACTGCTTGCTCATGTTGGGCCTGTTGTCCACCAGGACCCCCAGGTCCCTTTCCACAAGGCTGCTCCCTAGCCAAGTGGAACCCAGCATGAGCTGCACTCCTGGGTTATGTGTTCCCAAGTGCAAGACCTTTCGCTTTTCTACACTGAACTTCATAAAGTTCCTGTTAGCCCACTTCTCCAGCCTGTCTAAGTCATCCTGGAGAGTAGCTCTCCCTTCTGGAGTGTCAGCCTCTCCACACATCTTGGTGTCATCAGTCAACTTCATCAGGGTGCCCTTTATCCCAACATCCATGTTGCTTATGTTTTAACATTGAATCAGAGGTAGGGTTTTACCCTCTAGAGAATATTTTTACACAGAATAGGAAGTTTTGAGGTTATATTACTTTTGGAGTTATATTACATTTGCTTGCTTCTTGACAATATATTCTGTATCTGGCATCCATTTTCATTAATGCCAAATTAATTTAAAATTAAATTACATTTGGGAAATCAATTTCTGGCTGCATCAATAAACCACAAACACTCTAGCTGCAAAACCTGGGTGGTGGAATGGAGCTGGGTCTTACATAGGTCCCTAAGGCTCAAGAATTCTCTTACTGGCCTTGAATGTTTTTGATATGGCCATAATTTAGGAGAATAAATACATGACTGTGAGAAAGGTAAAAGGAAGGTGAAAAATTTTAAGAGTGTTGTCACTAAATGCACACATGAAGCACAACAGATATGGTAAAAGCAGCACAACACAGTTCAGTGATTTACCTGTTGGGCCAGAGCCAAATCTCAATTCCAAATCAATACTTTGCAATGGATTAGCCAACGTGGCAGGAACAAAGATTGAAGGCTGTCCTAAGCCAATAAGGGTATGAAGTGTACTCAGTGAAAATCAGCTGAAATGTTGTAATCTTGTTCACTTTAGACAGGGCACCAACCCACACACACATGCAGGGGAAAAAAAAAAAAAAAAAAAAAAAAAAAAAAAAAAAAAAAAAAAAAAAAAAAAAAAAAAAAAAAAATCAGATACTGCAGAGAGAGCAGAAATATGGCAAATCTCTGTTATCACTAGAACAGAGTTCTTGAAAGATAAACTCTGGTGCAAGAGTAAGGGGTAGCACTGTGGATCAGAGAACTGCTAGGCTATCAAGATATTAAAAATCACATTAAATAAGATAATTTTATTTTAAGGACCTTAATCTCTTTGGGATCAGCTGCTGAAAGTGGCCATTTAAGGCATAAAGGGGGTTGGTGACAAGGCCTCGGGCTGTGTCTGAGTGAGTAATTGGCTCTGGAGTAGGGTTAAGCATATGCATGACTGAAAGCCACCATTTCCCATTCACATTGCTGACCCCATCCTTCCTCCTCTCATCCTGGCATCAAAGTTTCCCCTGAATTCTTAGGTAAAACCGGGGCTTTGGATAACTCTCAGTGCCCTGAATACCCCGTGCATCCGGAGCTTGGGCTCTCCATCCCTATAGATGTTCCGGGCCTGAGGGATTCAGATGGAAGCAGCCCCAGGTTGCAGAGGTTACAGCAGGGATGGAGAATCAGATCTTGAGAGCAGATCCAGCATCCATTTAGCTGACAGACAGTCATGCACACAGAACTAAATGTAGATATTGAGTTGAGAATATTATAAGAGGAATCCAGCAGCATATCATCACTGTGGGAGGGTTGGTTGGCCAGCTACGATGGAAGAAGAAACTGCTGCTGTTAAAAGATGGAGCAGCTTGACAAAAATGAGTATAGATTTTAGAAAATTGTTGTCTTAGAAACATCCTAAGAGGGATGTGCAAATATGTGAAATCACTGTGCATTAACAGTTTTCACAAATGTTCTGATTATTCAACATTATTCCACACTTTAAAGCTACAAGTTGGAAGCACATTGGAACCATGAGAGAATCATGGTGATTTTACTTTAGCCTTATGTTTTTTAATGAACTCCTGAAAGCACAATGATAAAGTGATCTTGCAGAAAAAAAAAAAAAAAAAATGGTGTCTGTTGGCCACACCCTGCTAATAGTGTCTCAGCAGTCTCATTAGAAACACCAAGAACTGGAAAGCAGTTCTGAGACAACCAGGGGCCTATAGATCTTGAGTTTTAAACTGAAACACATTTTCTGTGATGACACAATCAGAAACACAGAAACAGATGTGGGAGATTTTGATGCCGTCATGAAAACATCCTGATCCAAAATAGGAAGGGGGGGGATCCAAAGATCTCACACTCTGCATCAAACCACCTTGTCTATCGTGGCAAGGAAGCGGCACACACACACATGGCTCAGGCACCTCCTGCAGTCACTAGCAGCACCGAGCACCGGCTTGCTGGGCAGATTCAAGGGAATTAGGGGGAAACCTGATTGAGCATGGACCCCAAAAAAAGACATCAGCCCAGTCAGGAGGGAGTTTCCACCCAGTACCTCTTGCTCCAAACACAGCCTGTGGAAGGCTGCTCAGCACCTCCCGGGGTATGCAGAAGGCGTGTGCAAGTATAGGGTAACTCGATTCAGGACAAGCAGAACTGGAAAGCAGCTAAAAAGAGCTGTCTGCATCAGAGAAACTTTTAGTTTTAACAGAACCAGTGTAAAGGTGCTTCAAGTTTACAAAATAGGACATCTGCAGGATGTGAGTTTACAAGGTTTTGCCTATTTTAAGTTTCTGTAGTGAAACCTGAGACTGAAAAAGTATTTGATAGATGGGTAAAAGGGGCCCGATAAGAAACTTTTTAATTTTTTTTTCTCCTGTGAGCTGCCTTGCAGAAGGTTCCCACTAAGAACCCGCAGAGGGAGATGGGCAGGAGGCTGAGCTCCCCTGTACGGTGTGTTTGACGGGGTTGGACCGGGTTCAGGGGCAGCGGCGAGGCCCGGGCTGCAGAGCTGTGCTGGGCGAGCCTCCTGGGGACTCAAGGGGACAGGGACACAGCCGTCTGACTCTGGCCGAACAAGGACGGTGCCACGAAAACAAAACACGAGTGAAACGTAGGAAGGAAACACGGACACTCACTGCCGGGGTGCCCTTCTCCTTTCCGGTTGGCTACAGACCCGCCTCAGGGAAAACAGGTGCCCCGCGGGGACAGGCCCGGGGCAGAAGTAGATTTTCGGTACCTCGGGAACTGGGTCCTAAAAATCCGCCCGCAACGGCCTCCCCACCCCCCCCTCCC
>JAAWXA010000004.1:3105987-3147081 GCA_038090715.1 Florisuga fusca | reverse complement strand
GGGGGGGTGGGCAGAAGGGGGGAGGGTTTGATCTCTGAAGTGCTGGTCAAGTAATTCACAGTTTCTTTGTGTTTGTGCACAAAACTGAACCTCGGAGAGGCGAATGCAGAAACTAGCGCTGAATAACTTTTTTTTTTTTTTTTTTTTTTTTTTTTTTTTTTTTTTTTTTTTTTTAGGGAATTTTAAGGTTGGAGCATTTGCTTCTCTTTTATTACAGCTGCAGATTTCTAGGAGGGGTGGAAATCAGCATGCAGTGTAATCTATGTTTCTTCCACCATTATCTGCCACTTCACTCCTGTTTTTCCCTGAGCTAATTTTTGGTAGTAAGGTAAAATTTTAAAATTTTGTGAACTGATGTAGGTGCTCCACATCTTAAAACATTTATGCTGTCAGTCTGCCGCTTGACATTCAACTGTAGTTTTTCTTAGTTTTGCACTTTCAGTTTTCTCGCAGGCTTTTCAGATATTTCCGTCTTTTTTGACCAAACTCTGCATTTTGATTTCTACACGTTTTCTTCAAAGAAAGACTTCTCCCATGCCAAGATGTTTCCTCCCCCTCCCCCCTTTCCACCACAAACCCGTCTCCTTTCTCCACACATCGACGACGTAGGTGGGAAAATGTCATGCTGGCTTGGTTGCTGGTGGGGGAGCTGGGGCTTTAGGTTTTTCTCTTCAAGGCGCTGATCTTGCGCTTTCGTGGAATCGTGTTGCTTTTGCATGAAGAGCCTGATTGTGCAACCCTGCTTTTTACACAGTGGTTGTCCTCAGATCAGCGGTCCACTTTTGTCCTCAGTCCAGTATCTGCTTTACATTGAGGCATGGAAGTAGTTTCGCTCTTGGAAGTATTTTTTTTAAATGGAGAAAACCAAATATTTTCTGACCACATAATATGAAAGTAAGGAAAAGTACAAGGCACAGTAACTTTTCACAAAACTAGAAAGGGTCGACCTGTCAGACTCCTGGTTGACAGGCAGTGTTGCTCTGTGTGTTAGCACTGTAAGGGAAGGCAGTGTTTAGTGTTCTTTTTTTTTCCTTCTGGAAAGGACTGTTACTCGTATGTTATGCAGGGTAATCTATTTCTGTTAGTCCAGAACCACGTAGATGAGTCTTGTCTCTGAAAATCCTGTCTACCATAATTCATTCTTGCAGCAGAGGTTTTACATCTTTATGTAGGTATTACTTAATTAACATACACAGTTCAACGCTGAAATTGATGTGAATTTTGTCCTTCTTAGAAAAGCTCTGCTTTGTTGGGGAAAACAGGTCGACAGAGTATGAGAAAACATGGGATAATGCCAGTGGTCTTATCTACAACCAGTGGTCTTATTTACAAAGACAATATAAGAAGCAAGCTCAGCATGCACAGACTGTTAGTAAATGTATCTCATTAGCAGCCTACGAATAGACTGCTTTTTAGACATTTGAATGCTATGGATGGTAGCAAGCTGAAGAAGTTCAGCAAGCCATTATTTTTTCGATGATAGCAAGCTGAAAAAGTTGAGCAAGCCATTATTTTTTTGATCTGTTGACCATAGCACAGAGGAGATTTCGACCTCCCATGATACACTATGGCTGGTACTTAATCTGGGAATTACTGAATGGGTACCCTGAGGTCGTGGTGCCGCATTCTTCAGTGCAGTTAGTATGAACTGGAGACAGCTCTTAAATAAATTGAACAAGAATGATTAATACGGGCAGGTAAAACTCTGTGCACTTACTAGTTTCACCACGGCTGGCTCAGCCTTTTCTGTGTTACAGAGTAAGAGCAACACAACACATGGACTGCTGGATTCTGGCTGTGTGCTTAGGGAGTTATTACAGCTCTTGTGCTGGTATCTGTGTTGCAGCATTTTAATATGCACTAGCCTTCGGCCAGTTAACCAAAGCAAGCCACTTTTTGTTAAATTCTTTACAGTTTTATCTAAGTGGCAGATGAAAAGTAAAGCTGGTTTCCTATCCAGCTGCAGCTTTTTACCTGTGCTAGCTTCTTCAGTGTATGTTAATGTTACCCTCAGCGTAGTGCTTATTCTAACCAGGACATCTGTTCTAAATTGAGTAACGCTTTTGTGTGTATTTCAGAACTGTATAACTGGATACATATTAGAATATTGTAGGATAATAGCTGAAATACAATCTTTTGGATTCTCTCCAGAGTTGTCCAAATCACTTAGTATTTTTGTAGGATGGTTTACTTATCTGTAAAATGCAGAGTCCCAGACCCTGATGTTGTACAGCCTAGGCCAGTTCCACTATATGCATGCATCTGTAAAGGCACAAGGTGTTACTGGGCATAGCCTGGATATTTGACAAACCCTTGGTATTCCTCAGATGAATTCTTTCATCTGGCAAGTCCTGCCCATAATGATGCTGGTGCTGGGTGCTATTTAGCCCCTCTAGTCAGTGACATAGTGGGCACAAACATCTCAAATCAACTATAATGACTTCCAGATGCATCATTTATCTCTAGATGATAAGCTGCAACTAGAGATAATTTAAAGGAAGATGGTAAAAACATAAAGAATTAATCACTGCCTCTTTAATTTTGGTTAGTGGGAGCCCACCTGTTAGGGTTTTTTTAAAATGCACCTTCTATGAGAAAGCAAATACAGAAGCTTTGAACAAATCAGTGCTGCCACATAAACTTATGAAAGGATCTAAGCCTGTGCCCACCAAAATTTTAACTTTTTTTTTTTTTTTTTTTAATAAAATCTGAAGCAGTTGAGGTAGTTGTTAGGTAGTAACAACTGAGGTAGTTATAAAGAAATCAGGTTCTGCTTTTCCGGGTCACTCTTTCAGAGGTGTTAGGTTGACATGTTAAAATGTTCTTATTGAAGATATATTGAGGAAAGTGTTGTTGTAATGGGCTTGCCTGAGCACAACGATGCAGTGATTTAATTAAAGGTGTGGTTTAATTAAGGGTTTGAGATGTATAAAGACTCATTTGTCTGAACTGTTGGCACTGTGTAAACATAATAAATTTAAGTGAACTTTGCACTTCTGCACCTGTATGCCTAGCTGTAGAATTAATTGGAGCATTTTAGAATCATAGAATAAGAGAGTTTCTTAGGTTTGAAAGGATCTTCAGGTCATCTAGTCCACCTCCCTGCCATGGTCACTTCCACTAAATCAGGGTGATCAGAGCTCCATCCAACCTGACCTTCAGTGCTTCCAGTGGGGGAGCATCCACAAGTTCTCTGGGCATCCTGCCTCATTTTAAGTTGTACTTGTATCTAAACTCTCTTTTTTTTTAACTAAATCAGTGCTCCTTTGAAAAAAAAAAACAACACAGACCTAATCTAGAGTGTAACTAATATGCTTCCATCTTGAGCCAGAAGGCACTGGGAATATGAAGAGTGGTATTCAGAACATTTAGCCTGAAGTCAGACTGCTGTTGATGATGTTGCTTGTGGCTCCACATAACTGACTGCCTTTGTCTGATTGGTGACGATCATGATTTTGACCTCAGTATACTTGAGGTTTGGGGTACTGACATCTGTAAAAGTGATGCAGTTGGATATTCATGAACTGTAACTCCTAACTTTTTCTTTTTGTAGTTGCAGATTGAAGTGTCATGGCCAGAAGATAGTTTGGACGATGCGTTTCGCCGGCGTATCTCTGCGGTTTTAGTTTTAAGGATGGATAAGTGTAAGCACATAGGACGCCTGCGGCTGGCCCAAGATCACTCCATTCTGAATCCTCAGAAATGGCATTGCCTGGACTGCAACACCACGGAGTCAGTGTGGGCCTGCCTCAGCTGCTCCCACGTGGCGTGTGGAAGATACATCGAAGAACACGCACTGAAGCACTTTCAGGAGAGCGGTCACCCGGTGGCGCTGGAAGTAAACGAGCTGTATGTTTTCTGTTATCTCTGTGATGATTACGTTCTCAACGATAATGCCACCGGTGATTTGAAACTGTTGCGAAGCACACTGAGTGCAATCAAAAGTCAAAACTACGAGTGCACTACTCGAAGCGGGCGGACTTTGCGTTCCATGGGTACGAGTGATGATTCTTACCTTTCACGTGGCGGCGCCCAGGCCTTGCTTCGGAACGAAGACCGCATGTTCACAGCTCTCTGGCACCGCCGGCGCGCCTTGCTGGGCAAAATATTCAGGTCGTGGCTTGAGTTAACACCTACTGGGAAAAAGATTTTGGAAGAGGAAAGGCGTCAGGAAGAAGAAGAGGAAAGACGGGACAGAGCTAGAAAAAGAAGACAAGAACGGAAGCGCCAGCTGAAAGCAGAGATGGAAAAGATGCCTCCAAGGAAGAGTAGTCGTTTACAAAATCAGGTTAGAATGGCCTCAAAAGAAGCACCCTGCCTGCAAAAAACATCACAGAACGTGGAATCTGTGGCAGAGTTAAAAGAAACATATACCTCAAATGAAGTAAGATTAAAAAAAATAAGTGACTCTCCAATTAAACGAAGGCCCACAGTGACTCCTGGGGTAACAGGACTAAGAAACCTGGGAAATACATGCTATATGAATTCAATCCTGCAGGTATTAAGTCACTTACTAATTTTTCGAGAATGCTTTTTAAAGCTTGATCTCAACCAAACTCAGGAACTGTTGGCAACAGCAGCCAATGGTAAAACCAGATCTTCATCCAAACACCTGTCAGTAGCTGCCTCAACATTACAAGTCAATGAGAACCAAGAGAAAGGAAAGGGATCATCTTCCGTGAGGCGGCCTAGTTTATCCTCTGGATTAAGTGGAGGAGCATCAGAAAGTAGAAATATGGAACTTATTCAGCCCAGGGAGCCCAGTTCAAAGCATATTTCTCTCTGCCATGAGCTGCATACTCTGTTCCAAGTTATGTGGTCTGGCAAATGGGCGCTTGTATCTCCTTTTGCCATGCTTCATTCTGTGTGGAGACTAATTCCAGCCTTCAGGGGATATGCCCAACAAGATGCTCAGGAATTTCTCTGTGAACTTTTGGATAAAGTGCAGCAGGAACTGGAGACTACGGGGACCAGATACCCGGCTCTCATCCCTGCTTCTCAAAGAAAACTTATAAAACAGGTTTTGAATGTGGTTAACAACATTTTTCATGGACAGCTACTAAGTCAGGTATGTTTTATGATTTTTTAAAAAATTATTACTATTTGTAAGGTGTGTAATGATTTGCAGTTATGGATTTATACTGGTCAGTGATGGCCATACATCAAAGGTCAATACTTTTTTAGCTGCTGAGGGGGGATAGAGAAGATGTAATGCACTGAATTTCAGAAGAAAGGACGTTTGGATGTTCCTAAAACTTTCAATAGAGAAGTCATCTAATGAACCTAAAGGTATTAAATTTGGTATCTTAAGAACACCTTTGCACTACTGAGAAGTATCTGTCTTCACTGCTACCCAGCAACAAATTTGCAGGAATAAAGCATTTACAGTTTAAAGCATCTTGCTTATCACTGTGATAATACTAGATAAAAGGTGTTAAAGAAGCTGTTAATCTTATCTTAACTGGAAACTGATGGTAATGGACACCAAGCAGTGTATTATTTTAGTAACTAGCTTGAATTTGAGATTAATTACTTCAGAGCAATTGCGTGTAGTGATGCTATGAGTGGAAATACTAATACTTGTCTGTTACAACACGAAGATACAGAAGGCTCTGTCAACGCAGGAACCAAATGTGTGGTGTGGAGGCGACGTTATGTTTTGGGGTTTTTTTTGTTCTCTGCCTGACTACTCTCTTTTTTTCTTCTGCCTGACTTCCTCTTAAGTGCTTCAATGTGTCCACTTACTCTTATGCAAATCCCAACTGCGGTTGTGTAGAAACATCTGAGAACTGACTGAATAAACAAATGTTGGTTTCTGTTAAATTAATCTAAAAACTTACCACACTGCAGCAAGAACAGAAATTAAGAAAGTGTCCCCCTGGAATATTTTGTGTTGTTTTTTTTTTTTAGTATGTATGCACACTTTACTGAGGGAATGCAGCAGCATTTAATGGATATGTTGTGTAAAGGAATAGCAGTTTAACGCGAATTAACAAAAATGTAGATTTTACCATTATTCTGACTATTTGATTAATAGTGTCATATTTTGGTATGGGAAGCTAGAAATCCAAGGGTTTTTTTGACTCTTTGTTTACTGCTGTGGTGTCTATAAGTTTTGTAATAACAGGACTTTTAAAATCAGGGTTGTTTGCAGCATGTGTTAGCTTTTAGGTCAACTTAGGTTTTGCATAACTATTAGAAACTGTTGTATCTACTAAAAAAACGAGATCATCCTTTACCTTACATTTGGCCCAATGTAAGAGCATTTCTGTTGATTTACTGCCTTCTTTACCTTGGGGTGGTTAACATAACCTGGTATCAGGGTTGTGCTAATCAAAGTGCCTAGTTTATTATGTTACCGAAGCTTTCCGTCTGAAAATCACACTCCTCTCCA
Source organism: Florisuga fusca (assembly GCA_038090715.1). Lineage (NCBI taxonomy): Eukaryota > Metazoa > Chordata > Aves > Apodiformes > Trochilidae > Florisuga > Florisuga fusca. The sequence goes on along the minus strand of JAAWXA010000004.1, from coordinate 3,140,687 downwards.
AAATAGTAACTTTGTTAGTAAAACACAGTAGTTACTTTAGTACGTGGACAAGGTTGTATAGCATTTCAAGCCTTCTTACAGGACTGATTTTTTAGAAGAATTTCCAAGGTTCTGAAGATAAGCACTTTTCAGTAGTACCACTTTTTTTTCCCCATGTTTTTGGCATTGTTATGTGAAGAGGCTTCTGACTAGAAACCCTCCCACCTTCCTGAAACTAGGGAGGGGAAGAGAGAGAATTCACTTAAGTGTCATTGACTAAGACTGAAAGGGAACAAAACAGTTTTTTGCTATCCAGTGACTATAATATACAGTGAGGGGGAACAAGGGAACAAGCATTGAGGCTGTTGTCTGGAGTAATTCCTCCCTGGCTCATTAAGGCAGTTTCCACAGACAGGATCCAACACTTTACCTCCTAATGTTCCTTTTTTCCACTCCTTTGTTCCAGTTTAGTCTACACTAGCACTTAGGAATATGGTAAATATTAAAAGCAAAAGGTAACCCCTGAAGATTTCTTTACATTGCTTCCTTGATAAAATTTATTCAGGTTACCTTAATGATTCAGACCCTGGTGTGTTTGCACATGAAAGGATGAGCTTTAAAACCTATTAGGGAATTACTTTCCTCAATAAGATTCCTGCATCATGATTTCTCTAGGCTTTTGTCAGAACTGGTACAAATGCTACAATGAAGTTAACAAAAAAGGCAAGAAAACATCCATGAAGAACTGAATTAAAATCTCAAAGACTTCTTGCTGTCATCACATCTTTGACAATGTTAGCTCCTGAAAGCAAGGAGTGTACTCTTTGTCCTTGTAAGCTTAGCCTTATCTACCTTTAAGCTGTAACATTATTACAATTTCTCTCTAGAAGATGGTTGGAGCTGTAGCCTGCTGCATTTCTTCAAAATACTATGGGATTAGAGTGGTATTTAATAAACTGCCTCTTGATTCAGTGAGTAAGGGGAGCTGAGAAGCAATTTCTGTGCAGCAGTTGCCATCTGCTTTAGGATTACTAAAAATGTTATACTTACTGTCCCTTATACTGAAAATATTAGTTCAAGTGATTTGCTTCTCTGAGATACTCACATGCAGTGAAGTCAATCTTCTTGACCTTCAAACCTCAGGAATACTATGAACTATTCTTGATACAGCACACAGAAGATCACTTACAATGGAGATAAGCTGTATGTTTACTTAGGTTTCACATTGCTTTCACATGTGCAATAAACATTTTCCCTCGTAGAGTAGCTGTTCTATTTTAACCTGAAGGGATGTCATAATCCTGAGTATGCCATCATTTTGTGGTATTGAAATGGCTGCCTGGTTCAGCACTGTAACTGAATTTAGGATATAAGATAAAGAAGAGGCCTGTGAGAATCTTACCATATTACTTTTTGATAACTAGAAATACATTAGATGATGTCAAAACCATTGCACCTTTCATATGAGTTAGTTGTTTTTGTTTTATTAAGTTATCAGTTGATTTGAAGTAAGTCTTCCTCATCTGCTATTTAAATCTTTTACTGTTTAATGAATACTAAATTAGGTAATGAGTAGCTTGAAGAATAGCATACTTGGATTGCCTCTGGACCTTTTTTTTTTTCTAATTATTATTCCAGTATCCTTTTTAAGATTATAACTTTTTACTCTGCTGTACAGACTGTGTAACTTGAATACCCAGGACATCTAAAGGAAGTAAAGAGGATATATAGCTAAGAAACCCATCCCCTCTATTTCCTTTTTCACGTGGTAGCCTTCATCCAGTGATTGCCTGGAGAATGTTGTGCTGTAGCACTGGGCAGAGGAGTCTGTCTTGTAAACCTGTGCTTTCAGAGGCAGAACTGCTGGAGCTGTGGCTCTCAACACCACTAGGACTGCAGTCAGGTGCCAGTATGTCTACTAAAAATCCCAATTGTTTTCAGTGCCTGTGTGCTTGTACTCTTGTGGAACATACACCCCCTGTCTCCTGTCCTTTCTCCTTCAGTGGGAAGGGAGGGAAATACTGCACTATGAAGTTTCCTGTCAGTGGTAATCTGACCCATCCTGATCCACAGGTCTTTAAAGAGGTCAAGTATGTTAGCTGCCATCTCCCTCAAGAGTTTTTTTGGCTTCTGTTTTTAAATGTTCCCAGCATGCAACAGGTTTTAAATTATCTGTATTTCAAGTTTCGTTTATATTAAACAAGGATGTGGGCAGGTGTCTTTTTTGAGAAAAACAGATTAAAAGAGCAGATTTCAGCTTTCAAAGTAAGTGTGTATTTTCAGCATTGAATGGGGAAAATTGTGTCCCGTGTGTCCACAGAAATCATACTAGCAGGATGATTTATTGAGCCATTAATATATTGGCTCAGACAAAAAGACTTAGTCAAGATCATCAAGACATCAAAAATAGTGAAGGAATAGAAATGTGTTTCTGATACAGTTTAATTGGAGGCACACTTACCATTAGACTATAGCGCACACATGTCGCAGATGAATTGCCCAGAATAACTGTCCCCTAGTTCAACTCATATAGTGTAAATCTTTCTGGAACTAAGAAGTGGTAGTTACTAAGGAAATCGGATACTGAGTGTCCTGTGTATCTTGTACCTTTTGACCATGTGTTGGTAAAAACTACTTAAAGCTTAAAATAAGCCTCTTGTCATGCGAATCACTAGGGAAAAAAACACTTTTTTGTAAGCCAGACAAGATGATTCTAAATATTTTTACCTACTTATTTAAACACCAAAATAGTAATTCAAATTTATTACTCTCTCAGTGAACTTCATTTTGTGTGTGAGATGTGAAGACATATTTGAGTCTAATATAATAGAAAAAACCCTAGTCAAAACAGTCACTGAAGATCTAATGGTTATTTTTAGAAAATGATTTTGTTAGCAAAGATTGTTTGTCTTACCTCAATTGCTTGACTCTCATTCTCTATTTTTAGGAAAACTTCCTGACAGTTAAGTTCATGTGCACATGTGCACATACACACATACATGCACACATAAAATTGTTAAGGTTGGCTAGGACACCTGGAAATCATCTAGTCTCACTCTGCTTAAAACAGGGTCAACAGGAACAGGGCTTAGGGCTGTGTGCAGTGGGGTTTTAAACAGCACCGAGGATGGAGACACCACAACCTCTCCAGGCAGCCTGTGCCAGTGCCAGACCAGCCTCACAGTACAAGCTGCTTCTGTCTCAGTAGAACCTCCTGTGTTTCCTCAGGTCATTTGGTACCACTGAGAAGAGCCTGGCTCCATCATCTTTACTCCCCACCTCATCAGGTGTTTATACACAGAGATAAGATCCCCCTGAGCTTCTCTTTTCCAACCTGAACACTCACCCACAGTTCCCTCAGCCTCTGTTCACATGCCAGATGTTCCAAACCCTTTCATTATCTTCCTGACCCTTGCAGGACTCACTCCAGTAACTCCGTATCTTGAACTGGGAAATGCAGCACTGGACCCAGCCCTGCCACTGTACCTCTCCTGGGCTGAGGAGATGGAGGATGGCCTTGCAACACCATCAGCCCACTCCTTCTGTTCTTTCAGTTTAATCAGGGATAATTTCTAGACAAGCAGAAGGACAATCAATATTTTCTGTGACTTAAAATGGCTCATTTAAGGGAGAGGGGGGAAAAAAAAGTTTGTTCCTATTTATGTGAAAGCTGCTTGGCTACTTAAGGAATAAAATTTATGTTGAATTATGAATGCAGTGTTTTACTGAACTGGTGTGTATTGCAAAGCAGTAAGCAGCTGGTGCATGCTTTATAAGGTACTATTAAGTAAATTAAAATTTAAAGTAAATTATCAAAGAAGTACTCTGGACAATGTAATTTTAACATCTTGTTGAAATGGTGAGCAACTCTTTAGAAACTATTTTGTGAGATGGGTTTTGAAAAATCTCTTGAGAGAATTCCACTTTGTTTCAGTCTGATGCCTTACATAAAGCTCTGTCTGAATTTCTACTGCAGAAACACCAAACACAGAATCAGTGAAAGTGTAGAGCAGTGGCTTACAACAATTTAGTAAAAAGTTTCTCTACAACAAAGTTGTGATTAGTTACCATTTCTTCTTAGGACAAGGCTGTGAGGTTGTTTGTTTTTTTCTACAGTTGACCTTTTATTATAGCAATGCCTAGCAAGAACTAGCTTTTGGTTTATCTAGACATTAAAAAAACCCAAAACCAAATGCATTGATTACTTACTGACCATATTTAAGCTGGAATCTGTGCATAATGTCTCCCCCCATCCCTGCTCAGCGTGGCAAGAATAGCAGTTAGCAGTGCTCAGAGCAGTCAGTATGCCAGAGACCTGGAGACTGAAGTAGATTATAACTGTGGTACTCTGAAAATTTTATTTAAAAGGTGGTGCCTGTCCTTGCAAGTCTTGCTCCATTTAGTATCTCAACCAGTGTATTTCAGGATGGATTGCCTGAGAGAGGTGGAAATACGCAAACTTTGGGTTAGTTAAAGCCCTTCAGTTTTGGGTAGTGTGCTGATTTTCCAGTATTAGTTTCTGTGCTCTTATGTTGCCTTGATCACAACATGGTTATCAAGCTGCTTTCCAAATAGATGGAAGTGACCTTTTAAGTTAATCTATAGGAGGGCATTGAATGACAGGCAAGGGTTTGCTGCAGTTGTGCTTATGTTACACTGTTAAGTAAATATGATGATGGTGTATGTCTGTCACTGCTAAGTTTAGCTACTTTTATAACTGAAGAAGCAGAGTATGGACTGTCATGTGGAATTCTGTATTTACAGCAGCATCCTAGAAATTCTCTTCTACTTTGTTCACATTACTGTTGTAAATTCAATTACTACTCTTTGTATATATGTCTGATAGAGTGAAAAATTTAGTGAAAAGAAGTGAAAGAAGAGTAATGGGACTGGCCACCTTAACTGTCCTTAAAACCAAGAAAAAAGAATTAGAACTGAGATGGTAACAGTTGTCTTTCTTCCATGGAAGTGCAGGGCAAAACAGTTGATGATGGAGTTAGCTTTTTCTGCAGCAATATGTTAACTATTTTCTTTCAGCTGCATTTAGGGTGAATGCCATCCGGGGCATTGCCTGTCCATCAAATTACTGTGGGCACAATGATGCTTGTCTGAGTGGCCTCCGTGCTTGGCTTGAATCAAGCAATTTGATCCAGCTCTTTTCAGCCTGGCCTTTGGCCCATGATTGAATACTGAGCTGTAACAAAACAATTGTATATAGTACCCGTGTTTGGAGGCATGAGAGGGTGGTCAGCACAAAACGTAAGGCAGAGATTTCAGACTAGCTAAAAACAGCAGTTTACTTTCTTTGATCTAATGTAAACTTCTCACATAGCTTTGTTTTAAGTGAAAGCATTAAGGCTTTCTAAAATAGCAATTACTGAAAATGATGGGGAGGTGAAATCCAGCTCAGAATTTGTAAAATTTAGTCTTTGAAAGATCCACATCACAAACCAGACTGATAGAGCAGACTCACTTCCCTATTAACTGGTGTGCATACTCATAACATAAAAAGTTACACTGGACAGATACATAAAAGTTCTTGCCAGACCTCTGAGTCTGTGTGTGGGGTTGTTTGTGTTTTTTTCTAAAATAAAACCCTCACGTCTTGTTCAGCTAACTTCGGTGCAGTTTATGCAGTTTCAATGCTTTTCCTGAAAAGAAGAAAATCTGGGTTGCCCTGTGTGAATGTTAGCTGGGGGTGAGATAAAGGAGTCCCATTTAAGACAGGAGGAGGAGTGATGGGAGTGCTGTGAATCCCCATGCTGATGGACAGGGCAGTGCAGATGGATGCCTCAGAAAGGGAGGGATCCTCCTACTTGTTGAGTAATCTGATTTGTAAGCTCAGGCCTGGCTAAGAAAAATACTTCCAACTTTTGTCCCAGCCCTGATTTACCTCTCATTTACTATTGAGTGAGTGTACAGGAACAGTTAGCACACAGTGACTGTTATGGCCGGGTGTATCCTTATCTGAATACACCCAGTTACTTGGCTGTTGGAAAGTATGCAAATCCCAGATAAGTCTCCCAGATTTTAACTCTGCTGGTGTGGAGGACTGGGAGTGTCTTGCATTTAAGGAAATAAGCTCACAGCTGTAGGATGAGATGCAAACAGCACTATTGCCTCAGGTTGTTGGTTGGTCGGTCAGTTTGGGTGTTTTGGGTTTTTTTTTTTAATGGGTTTTGTTTGGCTGGTTTTGGTTTTGTTTACTTTATTTTTTGAGAGGCAAACATCGAAAGCTGGACAGATGGTTTTGTTTTCCTTTGGGATAGTCATTACTAACTAGGTGGGAAGTAGGATCTTAAAATAACCTGTATTGTTACCATTCCGCACTAAATTTAAGACCCCAGAACTTGTTAAAATTATTTGTATTGATTTCATGTATGTACTTCATCCCAAGCCCATGAAATCTTCAGTGTGCATTCATGTGCAACAAATTCTTAAGTAACTCGACAATTAAACAAACTTTTGGCCAACAAAATCACCCATTTCTACAGGAGAAATCTATTAGTTATTCCGTGTTTATACTGGAGTTAGCTTGAACTCTGGCCAAACATATCATTTCGTCTCCCAAGTCTAGATTCCAGCTCTGAATTACTAATAGTTTGTGGCTTTGAAATGTTGCCAGATGTTAGCACTTACAAAAGAAGCTCCTGTCAGTGTACATTAGAACAGAGGATTCTCCTCTTTTCTGACATGTACATTCGAAGTTTTGTTTTCTAAGACTGTGGTGTTTCCTTCTTCTTAGAACTTTTAAGCATCTAAAATCTTTCCTAACTCCACTGCTAAACGTGTGTACTGGTATGCAAATACACACGTGCATTAACTAGCTAATGCATAGGTCACGTGTAAGCTATTGTAGCTAATGAATACATTAAATAATTATGCACAAGAACACTTAGGAGGAAGGTACCATAAGTGGGCAGATTTGTCCTTAGATAAAAGATCGTAAGAAAACAAAGCAAGGTGAAGAATTACCTAAGAGCAAACCTTCAGGAAAAAAAAAAAAGGAACGAAACTGTGAATTTTCACACTAATGTAGGTTTACTAACCTAAGTGAAGAGAACTACACTGAAATTATGTAGAATGGCAACACGGAGGGAGGTGTGCCTCTGAAATAACATTTGGATCCCTCATGGATTTTCATTCCTTTCTTATTACATCTTTATATTAGTCATTCCAAACAACTTGTGGCATTTTCCTAAATATGAAGATGCTTAAAGAGCAATTATTTACCCTTATGGTGCAAATTTAAAGAGATACTTGATACTCCATTTGCTGCAAAACATGAATGATGGTGTCACACTTGGCTGTTACTCTGTGCTGAAAAATAAGAGTATCTTGAGAGTTGGCCCTACATGAAAATTTGCAGTTCCTTTAATAATTTTAGTGGGAAAGTTTAATTGTTGGGGAGGGGGCTGGGAACATGTTGGAAGTTCTATGAGCCCAATTCAAATCCAACTTAGTTCCAGAATGTATCTTTTATAAAGCAGTAAGGTTTGAGCTGCTTGAGTTAGTGGTGGGCTGCAATTTATAAGCCAATAAATACTTTTAACAGTAGAAAACTCAGATGCAGGTACTCTTCAGGATTGTATTGTAGGTTGTTGCATTGAAGATACCAGAGGGAACATACCTTTAGTCTCACACACACAGTAGATATTTGTTAGTTTTTCTTTATAGCCATTATAAACTATACTTATTACTGTCTAAATGGAGTTACACTACCACAAAGGTTCAGTTGCTAATGGAAGTTATTAATCCACATGGATTGTACAAGGATGGAAGTCCTGTGAAGGAAGACTCAAATGGTGTGACACTCTTTCTATAAACATCTTGATCTGGCTTTCAGAAAACTGCATTGCCAAGCAACACCTAATGTATTGCCATTCCAGCATAGAAGAACTACTGCTTTTAAATTACTTTCCTAAATATTGAATATTACCATAAATAAATTGTCCCCTGCTGTATTATCTGCATTTTGCAGGTTGACTCACTTCACTTCTTGACATTTTATTTATGTTATCTTACTGCTTGTCCTTTCCCTAGTGTGACGATGGATCCACTTACTGAAAGAAGAAATAAATTATTTTTACCTGTTAATTTTTCTTTGAAGAAGTGTGCTTCCTAATCCAGGCTTCCCTGGAAGACTTACAAAGTAAGAAGAATATGACTTTAAAATCCCCAGCTGTTCTTTTTTTTTTTTTTTTTTAGTTTCTTTTTTTAATTTTTTATTTTTAATTTTAAATTAACCTAAATGATAGTTTCTCTCTTTCATTTAAATTTTCCTTTTGGAGTGTTTCTTTTTGGAGAAAAGTCTCCCGAGATTCCACCAGCTGCTTTCTCTCGGACAGCCTCAGACAGACCATTTTGACACTGCTTTTGTTTCTCAGTAAAACATAAAACCACTTACCTGTTTGTGATAACAGTATTGGACATGCTGCTTCAGAGAAAATAAACTAGTAGTCTCATTTCTTGTGTTAAATGACTGTCTTGTTTTTGGTTGCATCAGTTATCTCTAGGGAAAAATAGGCTTGTTTTGGTTTTGTGGTTTGTTTTCATTTGGGCTTTTTGGTTGGTTGGTTGGTTGTTTTTCAGCTGTGTTTTCTGAGTGTCAGCAACTGGTGAAATATTGTTTTACAGGTTACATGTCTTGCCTGTGACAATAAATCAAATACCATAGAACCTTTTTGGGACTTGTCCCTGGAGTTTCCTGAGCGGTATCACTGCAATGGGAAGGAGATGGCGTCTCAGTATCCATGTCTGCTGACAGAAATGCTGGCCAAGTTTACAGAAACAGAAGCTTTGGAAGGGAAGATTTATGCATGTGATCAGTGCAACAGTGAGTAAAGGCAGTATGTACTCATGCATACGTTCTCTGTGTAAAGGATAAAGTAAACTGACTGACACAGTGGAAGGAAAGTACTAAAAGTCTTAAAAGTGTGTCGCAAACTGAGGCCTGGTGTGGTCACTTGACAGCTCTTACCATCCAGAAGCTGGAATTGTTCAAAGGATGTTTTCAAGTGTGATGCTTCTCTTAGGTAGAGTCTGATCAAATGCTTATGGGGATTCTGACACTGCCAGCTGAAGAACCTATCAGCTTTTTAAGTTAAGGGGACTAACCTAAGTGACCACGAGTATTTTATACTTGCATCATAAAATAATCCCTGTGAAACAGCTCTCAGAGTGTGTCCTTTTTAAGGAGGCACACACAAGTTTGGTGGATAAATCTTAGACAGAAATACAAGGCTGTTGTTGAGATTTGTATTGTGTAACTGTGTGTTTGGCCTCAGCAAAACGAAGGAAGTTTTCTTCTAAACCAGTTATACTCACAGAAGCTCAGAAGCAGCTTATGGTGTGTCGGCTACCTCAGGTTCTCAGATTACACCTCAAACGCTTTAGGTAAGTAGTACCACCACGGTTTTGCAAACTGACCCATTCATCTCTGCTCTTCTTTTGTTTAAGATCAATGTTTTACAGCCTCAGTTCCATTTCTCTTTACTAGTATGAGGAGAAATAGTTATTAGAATCTTATTTAACTTGTTTAATTTAAGATATGCTGGAGGTATAGAACTGACTTTTGGATTCCAGCTGCTTGCTATTTTAATATCAAAATTACTTAATCCTTCTTTTCAGTCAAAACCTACTCATGTTGCTGTGAACTCTCTTGGTAAAAATTAATCTTGTGTTACCTTCAGGTAAAGTAAGTGCTCATATGCACTAGTGTACAAACCAATATTGTATTCAGTGGAAATCTCACATGAATTAATGCATTAGCCTGAGAGTAAGGAAGTGGAGGCTACAACTCTCTGAACGTTTTGCTAGAGTCTGTCCTGAATACAAAAGAAACTGAAAATGGGATAGAATAAATCACAGAATATGCAGAGTTGGAAGGGGCCCCTGAGGATCATTGAGTCCAACTCCTGTCCCTGTGTAGGGCACCCCCAGGATCACACCATGTGCCTGAGAGCATCATCCAAATGCTTCTTGAACTGGTGCTGTGACCACTTCCCTGGGGAGCTCGTTCCAGTGCTCAACTGCCCTCTGGGTGAAAAAAACTTTTCCTGATATCTAACCAAACCTTCCCTGATTGAACTTCCTACCATTTCCCCATGTCCTGTCTTCAGTCGCAGCAGTGAAGAAATCAGTACCAGTCCCATCTCTTCCCTTTGTGAGGAACCCATAGGCTGCAATGAGGTCACCCCTCAGGCTCCTTTTTCTCCAAGCTGAACAATCCAAGTGACACTCCTCATAAGTCATCCCCTCCAGACCCTTCACCATCCTCATGGCTCTCCTTTGGACTCTGCAATAGCTCGAGGTCTTTTTTTATATTGTGACACCCAAACCAATAAGATACAATACATGGGAAGAGATCTTAAGATGGGTAATTTAGAAGATGAGGATCATAGGTACCACAAACACATTTTAAAAAGCCTTGAAATAGAGAAGTGAAAGAGGAAGCCTAGGAAAGAAAGCACTATGACAGTAGTGACGATAGCAATTGTTAAGTCAAAATGTAATTCAAAATTCTGTGTCCTTTCTTCCAAACAATGTAAGTTCTCATTTGACTGAACTCTCCAGGTGGTCAGGACGCAATCATCGTGAGAAGATCGGCGTACACGTTAATTTTGATCAAGTGCTGAACATGGAGCCCTACTGCTGCAGGGAATCCCTCAAGTCTCTCCTGCCTGACTGCTTTATCTATGACTTGTCTGCTGTGGTAATGCACCATGGGAAAGGATTTGGCTCAGGGCACTACACTGCCTACTGCTACAATTCAGAAGGAGGTAGGAACCAGCTGTATTGGCTTTTTAAACATGGGCTGGCTCTAAACTCTTGATAAATCTGAGGAAGCTAAGCTGGGCTTTTAAAACACCCAGGCTAATATACCAGATGAACTGAAACAGTATGCTGTTTCTGCACAAGTGGTTCAATGGGACTCGCTAATTAATTTTTAAATACAATGCAGTTCCCTCAGATCAGTGTCCTGATGACTTTTTTTGGTGTGTTTCTTTCACTGCAGGATTTTGGGTACACTGCAATGATTCGAAACTCAACATGTGCACTATGGAAGAAGTATGCAAGGCTCAAGCTTACATTTTGTTTTACAGCCAACGACTTACTCAGGCAAATGGATGTGGTAAAATACCATGTCCTAGCACAGCTGAAAGGCAGCAGCACACAGATGTAGCTGACTGTTCCATGGACAACAGCAGCAGCTAATCCAAAGCCAGTTAACTGTGTGTATGGTGAAAGTTGTATTGTATTTGTTGTAACTGTATATTTTAAAATGAGATGAAAGTACAGTATTGTACTTTTTTACTTTGAATCCACGTACAATGTTTATATACTTTTGTATTAGCTAAAGTACTCTTTACAGTTGTTAGTAAAAGTTTTTATTGCCAGTAAGTAACTTTCTGAGACCCTAGAATTTCAATACAGCTATTTTTTTAAGAAAAAGATTTATTATTTGCATTTAAGTCTTACCTCAGGCTGTTTTTTTTAAGCTGGTTTTTGTATTTTGATAATATTTTTGAATTGGTTTAGAAAAATTACTTTCAATGGGCAACTGATGTTTCTCTGATTATTTCTATATATGCTTGTGTACATTTTATAGTATAGTTCTAATGATACAATGATTCTTATTGTCTGCAGAAGTGCTACTAGGTCTTAGAATCTTAACATTCACCAGCAGGGAATGTTTTACATGTCCAACAGTAACTGAATGTTTTGTTAAGAAATTGTATATTGTTCATGACTACAATGAAATTATTTCGCAAGCTTCAAGGGAACTACACTAAAGATTTGTTGATAGAATTTCTTAAAATATGGAATTGAAAAAATAGAGCATGTACTTATTCTCATACAGCTATGTAAGAGGAGTGTTGAATTGCACAAGGATGTATATTTACCAAGAGTTCCATGTTGTAGCCTTAACAAGCCTGACAACTCCAGTGCCAAATTAAGAGTATTAACTTTGACAACCCAGGGGATTTTTATTCCAGAAAACTTCAAAGTTTTCTGAAAAACAGAAACCAAACTCACCCACCCCACTGTCATTGCTACAAGAATGTCAGCAACCTCTTATATTGGACAAGATGATTTTTAAATTGTATCAAGCATTGTCTCTGCTCAAAAGGAAGCTGTAAAACTTGTATGGAAGCATTTTCAAATTGACTGGTTTCATTAGCTACAACTGCTGTACCATCTTTCAGGGTCTCTTCCAACCCCTAACATTCTGTGATTCTCCACAGTCCTGCCACTCACATCAACAGAACCACGGATTGAGAAGAATCTAACAAGCAGGAATTATCAGTCTTTCTCCAGATTCAGTAGTTAATGCCAAGTAAATTTTAATTGTGAAGCTATTTTGCATAAGTCCTATGCAAATTGTTACCTCATCTTCTGCAAAGTTTATACCTCAATAAAATGCCTTGATGTGTACAGAAAACCGTGTGTGTACTGGAGTTAGTTTCTTACATTATCAATACAACGCATATATATATATTTTTAAATTGTTTTAAACTTTGTCTAACATGGGTTATGGCATTAACTATAAGATTATAGTGCTTTGGCCATCTATCACTGATCTATTTTATTCATTACTTTTCTTACCATTTCTCTCTTTCTGAAAGATGCTGTATTATAGCCAGCACATAGTGGCCTTGGATCTCAAACTTTCTTTGCTTTGTATTTATCCTATTTAAGTGTGCAAAAGCAGTTTTGCTTTTTTAAAGCCAAGGAACACCTACTGAAATGAATTCCACAACAAATGTACTTCTTACAGCTGTGGAGCCTTTTCATATACTTTTGCCTATTCTTTCTGGAGGAAATTAATGTAGTTTGAACACTTTCTGCGTAGGGGTAGCTTGGGGAATAGCGGAAACAGAAAGAGTCATGCTAATTCCCTCTCAGACTCCCCAGGCTTTTTATTCCTCCAAGAGCCAAGGAAGCAGCAAGGTTCAGGACCAGAGACAAAATCAGCAGGAATACTGCAGCTAGTGCAGCAGCCTATGTCCTGCTGCAGGCCTTACAAAAGCAGACAGCAGTTGGATCAGAGGCCACCCACCTGTTTCAGCAGCAGCTGAAAGGCAAGCCGAAATGGTCAGAACCTTTGCATCTTCCACTCTTCATTCAGAAAAACAGGTTCAGGTTGAAAGTTCAGCTCCACTGCTGTCTTGCTAAGAGCTGTCTCCAGCCCAGATACTACCTGGTTACCTAGAGCTCCATCCTCTCCCTTTCCTGTATTCCCTCTCATGGTACAAGCATGTGGGAACAGGCAAAGAAATTGCAGCAATTACCATTAATGAAGGTTCAGGACCTCCTCACACATATGGTTAGCACTCCATAAGTAGCAATTTGGCAGCCAGTGGCAGTGAGTACACGCACCCAGGCTACCACCCAAGACAAATGTTTCCAGTTATTAGTTCTATATGCATTTTTGAGATCACTTGGCAGCTCCCCCATCCCTTCAGGAGAGAGGCTGGAATTTTTTTTTTTTCCCTGGATAGATGAAATGGTACTGCACCTTAACCAGTCACCTATCAGGTACACTTGAGGAAAGTGTTCAAAGTGGTTGCTAGTGGAATGGGTCACTGGAGATTGTAGTCCAGCTCTGCTCCAACCTCTGCTAGGGTCAACTAGAACAGTTTGCTGTGTTTAGTGAGGTTTTAAAGAGCACCAAGGATGGAGACACCAGGTCTGTGGGCAGCCTTGTGCCAGTGCCAGACCAGCCTCAGTACAGTGTTTGTTTCTTCTTTCCTGTGCTTCAGTTTGTGCCTGTTTCCTCAGTTCAGTGGGCACTGAGAAACCTTGACTCCACCACCTTTACTGCCCCCCTCCATCAGGTATTTATACACAGATAAGATCCCCCCAAGCTTCCCTTCTCCAGCCTGAACACTCCTACCTCCCTTCAGCCTCTCTGCACATTCCAGATGCTCCAAGCATCTCCTTGGCCCTTTTCTGGACTCCCCCAGTAAGCCTGCCTGTCTCTTGTGCTGGTAAGTGCAGTGCTGGACTCAGCCTCCCAGGGCTGAGGAGACAAGGCCATGCTGGCTGATGCTCAGCTTGTCCCCCAGGTCATTTAACAGGGAGCTGCTTCCCAGCCTGTCTGATGCCTGAGGTTAATTCCTGCCCAGGCAAAGAACCTGGCACTTTCCTTCCCCGAATGGCATGTCCTTCCCTAGCCCAGGCCCCCAGCCTGTCCCACTCCCTCTGGGTGGCAGTGCCCCCAGCTGGTGTCACCTTCCCCTCCCTGCTTTGCTGCTTCACCTCTGAGCTTGCCCAGAGCCCACTGACACATCACCCAGGCTGAAGCAGCCCTTACTCAGACTGAAAAAGAATGCCTTTTTCCAGTCTCAGGTGGTCATGGGTATGGCAGTCCAGACAGCATGGGGTGGAAGAATGTGTCTTTGCTTTTATCTTGTTGTAAGTAAGGCTTCTATACAATATAAGGGATTCGGAGATTTAGCCTTATTGAGAAAAAAATTCTAAGTTCAAATGGGGAAGCAGACACCTAAAGCTCAAAAAGGAGGTAAAGGGATTACTCCTACTCTTAAAAAAAAATGCTACGTTGACTACAGTTTGGGTTGTTTTTTTTTTTAAAGCACTGTAGTTTTGGAAAACAAAAGAGTGAGCATCAGTATAAAAGCAAAGCTAAAAATCCCCAACTTTTAACTTCAGCTAAAAGAGTTGGGTGGCTGCCATGAGAAAACACATCAAAAATCCTGAGTCTCAACACAGTTATCTACTTATTTTTTCAGTTACTTTGAAATTACCCAAACATTTCAATTTGTAAAAACAGAACTGCCTTCTGAACCAATGTAGGAAAAAAAAAATTAATTCACATAAAAATACCATCTTGTTCCTAAGCTATGCTGTTCTCAAGCTGCATGGCCTTTGTATCTCCAAACACACCTTCACAGAACTATTTGACAGAAGCATTATTTTGTGAATGGGCTTAAGAAAATATACTGTCTGCCTTTGCTTATAGACAGCTGACTGATGTTCTGTGGAATGCCAAGTACCAACAAAACTGGGAGCACAAAATCCTGGCAAATTATTGACTATAAAAAGCTGCAGTCTCTTCATCGTTCCTGTAAGACAAATATTTTAAATAAGTAGGATTATGCAAAGTTCCTCTGCCTTCAAACACCACCTGTAAAATTCAAGTGAACAAATTCCAGTCATGCTTACCTATCACATCATTTATGTTTCCATACCCTCGTACTCTGGTTTTGGACTTTTATGTAGTTTTGATTTACTGAAGGCAACGTGACACAATGAAGCTGGAAGACACCAGATCAGTTTACTCACTGTAACAGCACATTCATCTCTCTCCCTAGATGCCCTATTTTGGCCTCCTCCTTGAAAAATTAGTTATACTCATATTTAAAATGCCTGCTTCCTTGCAAGCTGGGCTGCTACACAGCTGCTCCCACAAAGCTGGTGCTAGAACTGCTTTGTTATTTCACAAGCAGAAGTCCAAAGTAGAAGAGTAAGTCCCTAGAGATAGATCTCACAGTTGCTAATTAGCACAAAGGTTATTTCCATTTTTAATAAAACTTGCCACTAAAGAGGGGGAAACTGATCTTTGGAATAAGGTGGTATTTTTAAGAGAAAATGCAAAGTATAAAACTCCAGGGAAATCCACCATCAACACACAAGCTTAAATTTTTAAACAGGAATTTAAACTGACTATTTACTGCTCTCTCTGATTCAAGTAAAAGCCGTAAGGCTCGCTCATCCTTTAAAAGAAAAGACTCCCTAGTTTGAAAAAACAAAAGAAAAAAAAACCAACAAAAACCAACCCAACAGTATCTCTACAAAACACCCACACTTGCAGAAGCTTTGAGAAACAAAGATGACCAAACCAATCCCTTCAAGTCAGACTTCCAGATTTACAGCTGGCTTTGTTAGTATCCACCAGCCTCATTTTCCCCATCCTGTGCTATAAAAGGCATTTGACATGAGTCTCCCATACTCTGTAGTCCCATGTCCAGCTCCAGCCATGAGACACTCTGCTCAAGGGAAAGAGAGCACCAGGACAGGTCCAGCACCAGGACAGGTCCATCACTTGCTGCTGGCATGCTCTTGGCAACTGCTGGCTGCTTTCACCTGAACTCACACATAACAGAGCTTTCTGTTTTGGGACAGAGACAAGTACCCTCTGCTTTGGCAAACTGCCAGCAAAAGTTTTCCCTTCCTCACCCCCTACTCCTTATGAGAGGGCAGTTTTAAACACTTCAACCCAGGAAACTGAGGGTGCCTGCTGCCCCCAGTGAGTGTGTGCACAGCATCAGGGTGCTGCCAATGCAACGAAACACAAGCTGAAGTAACTTTGCTGCTTTACAGTCAGCAAACTAGTACAAGGCTCTATGGAATTAAGAGGATACTTACTCAGGCTGAAACAAAACATAAAAACGATCCAAACCCACATCTAAGGGGAGAAGCATGTTGTTCGAGTCTAAAATTCTTTGGCCATACCTCCCTTAAAAGGACAGATCATACGAGGTCAAGCTGTGCATTCTCTAATTAAAGGCTTGTGTCTCAAGGTCTCTGCGAGGGAAAAACCCTGCCAAGTAGGTTCTGAACTCTCTGGCACCTCTACTAAATGTACTCTCTGCAAAATCTTTTACTGTTTCTGTTGCTGCCCCTACTGAAGAAACAAGCTGATCCCTGTCTTCTTGGTATTTGAGGAAGACGGAGGTCAACAGGTGGCTCAAAAGTCTTTCATAAACTTATGATTTCTGTCAAGTGACAAACATTGTATGGTCCAGTTATTAGGCAGCATGGCCAGGACCTCATAGCTACACTTCCAGCATTGGGAAAAGGCAGCCTAAAGAGCATGAAAGCAGTAGAGAAAATTATTAATAGGGCTTGCCTTCATACTGCCAAGTGTGAACACAGGATGATCAGTAGCACAGGAAGCACATATCCAAACTCAATTAAATTCAATGACAACAAATCATCATCATGTTCTTCAAGTATTTTTCTGAGGCAGTTCCTCTACAACTTGTTATGCAGGATTATCAGCTTCCACATGTGAATTAGTAAACAGTCAGTAAACTAAAAAGTTAAAAAAAAAACAACAAACAACAAACCACACAAAAAAGAAGCCATTGTCCAAGGCAGCTCTGCCCGTCTGGGTCTTCCCTCTCTGTTCAGGTGAAAGAAAAGACAGAGGCAGGAAAACAAATAATCATTCTTTAATACTAAGTGTTCTTGAAGTAACCATCAAAGATGGTAAAAAAGACTGAGGATGTAGGACCAGTATCAAGAATCACTGAGCTACTAATAGACTTTTCTTGAGAGAGAAGTCTGGAATTAGTGAGTAAGAAGCTAAGAATTGAAGCAGATTTTTTTCCTCTAGCAGAACTTGAAGTAACCCAGGCTGGTTACCAAAATAGGTAAGAGAGCTGGAAGCCTTCCATTCTACCAGAACCTGCTCATATCAAGTCATCAGCACCGTGGTTCTGTTAGCATAAATAAAAATATTGGCAGCTAATCTACCCAGGAACCCCACTCATCACAGACCTTTCACAGTGCCAGCCTACATGCACAAGCATGTACAGTAGCCAATGTTTGTTTGGAAGCTGAGACACACATGCCCACATGGCTGCAGAGATTACTTAAAATTCATTGCTGGGATGCCAAGACTCCCAAACAGCACCAACAGAAATACACATTTCATTATCGTATTTCATCCATTTCTACAAGTTTGAAAAGTACTAAGTATTGTCTAACAACACTTAAAACTGGGTGGGGAAAACCCCTAAGTGTCTACTATGTTTAAACTTTTGTTAGGTACATGACACTGCTCCCCTCTAAACTGCAGCTCTGATACTGGCTTTTAAAAGACAAAATGCAGCTTTTACCTAAAGACAGAGGGGGAAAGAACTGGTCTGTCTAAATTAACATGAACTCCTCTATAAAAAAAACAAATGCCATTATAAAGACACAGGTGAAGGGTCTCCTTTCCCTAGAAGTTACATTTAAGACACTGTTATTGACCTATTGAAGAAGCTGTGCTTTCATTACCAGTAACTATGTAAAATTTTCATATGGAAGTCATGAGGTAAACATACAGCACTGTAAAACATATTTACTGAATCCAGGTCTGAAGAGCCATGGGCTTCAATTTACCTCTAAAAACGAGGTTGAGCAGTCAGATTCCCTGCAGCAGGAAGACAGATAATGAATGATCTCCAGTGTCAAGAAAATAGCAGACACTCCACATTAGTTTGCCCGTATGCAAGAACTTTTAACAGTCCCAGGTAAATAAATGTTTGAATTCTCCCCACTTATCTAATCAAATGAGAATTTTAAGGAGACCGGGAGTCACGTGAAGGAAAATTTTACTCCATGAAAGAAGGCATGCCAATGGCAAACAACATGTCAGGATATATACCAATATTCACAGCTGATGTCAGCCAAAAGCCACACACTGCTGGTAAGAGCAAGAGAGACCACCAAATGTGTTCAACATGTTCTAATACAGCTGAAATATAAACTGAAGACTCAAAACCTAATGACACCACTTTACTGAAGTAGTCATAATCTGTCCTGCAAAGAGTTCATGACTTCTTGCCCTGTATCCCAGCACCATCAAGACTATTCAAATAAGCACTGGAAGGCCAAGTTTCATATGAAGGGTAAGACAGGTCCTCTTTCAAAGACAAGGCAAATCAAGATTGTAAAACATTTAATTGAGCAGTTTCCCAGCAGACTCCTGACCAGAATCATAATAACCAGACTTCTAAAAAGTATATATAATTTAAGATCTGAAAATTTGTCTTTATTTTTTACAAAATGGATTTCAGGAAGTTTAAAAGGCAATATCATAGAGGATTTGGGTGCAGAAATCAGGTGTAGTCATTCAAAGCATTCAAGTAGGAATATGGTAATATAAATATTTGAAAAGCATCTTTTATCATAAATGTTCAAAACAAAATGTATAACTCATTCCAAACTAAAAATTGAGCTTTATAGCACATATTTCCCTGAACAGAAAAAAAAAAGTAACTTTTGAAGTATTTCTAAAGGCCTGAAAGCTTTTTCCTTGGTTAGTTACATTAGGAGACTTGCCTTTGATTAAATTCCTTCCTTTCCAGATATGGAAAGTATTACATCAGTCAGTCCACTGTTAAAACAGAACAATAGGTTGCAAATTAATTCTGGTATAGTATGTTCCAACAAAGCCTAAAGTATAAAGGTGCTGAGGTGGCTTAAGAGTTTAGTAGTCATCTCCTCTGCTGACAACCTCCTTGCAGGTCGGGCGCAACAGTATAGTGTGCTCAAACTGTGCTGTGTATGAGCCTTTGATGTCACACAAGGGAGGGTAGGGATCCACTATACCCAAGTCACAGAGGTTCTTCAGTGCCATCAGGTATTTGCTCTCTCCCAGGCGATCCAGCCATCTGCGGCAGAAGGCAAGAGTACCAAAGTTTTCATTGATAACATTCAGCAGGTGTTTTGCTCTTGGAAGCCTGAAGGAAGGAGGAGAATATGTTTGAGAAGTCAGAAAACAAAACACATCAATAAAAAAAAAAAAAAGAAAAAAGAAAAAAAAAGACTAGATTTCAAAGCATTTTAAGACTGCCCAGTTTTGGGATGCCTTTCTACACCGATCAGGTGTTCTGTTCACAAAAGAAAAGTGCATTTTCCTCCCGCAAAAAAATATCCTTCAAAATGAATCTGAGTGTTGCCAACACCCTGTCCATCCCTTCCAAATAGGGCAAGTTACAGCTGTGAACATATCAAAGAATCATAGAATGATTTGGGTTGGAAGGGACTTTAAAAGTTCCAACCCCGTATTTGCGTCTCTGAAATATCTGCATGTAACTTCCCCCCAAAGAAAACTAAAGAGGGAACATTGTCTTTAACAAAAAAGCCCACTCATTTTAAAGAAAAACAGAATTCTTCCTCATCCAAAGTGGTTACCAATCTGAACAAATTTAGCTGTAAGCTTGGTGCTTTAAAATGCTGAAACTTTACTTCTTAAGTATTTGGTAAGCTCTTTCTTTGTGCTTCTTACAATATATAAGCATAAAAATTAGCAACTTGTAGGTATGTTAAGAAATAAACTTGCTTCCAAATGAAAGCAGTTCTTCTCCAACCCTTAGGCTAGTTCCCCTCCTTTTTCAAATTACTAGGTTGTTCTGTGGGAACAAAGTAGAACGAAGTGGAAAAGGACATCTACTTGCTATGTTTCTAACCAGAACAGCCTTCATTTCAGAAAACATGCTCACTCCTAGAAATGCCAAAATGGAATTGCAGTGAAAACTGAAAATTGAATAAGCTATTTTACAGTAATACACTGAAACAAGAACTTCAAGCCCAAAAAACAGTCACACAAAACAGGTGACTTGAACAACTTGATATATTCTGGGACCAGCACTAAGGCAAAGATTGTGGCACATAACCGTAACACCAATGTAGTTTAAAAAAAATAATCTAAACATTTAATATATAGACTAAGGCGCAAACATAAATAGTGTCATATTATATGTAGTGTTATATTAACACTATATAGTGTTAATTATTACAGAAATACTATGCTTTTAAATTAAATATAGAATTCATATTTAATAAAATATAATAGCGAACAAAATAATATATAGTAAATTTATAATTAATAATTATAAAAAGTATTAGTTATAAGACTGTTGTTAAAAAAAAACAATCTATATTTCTGAAGTGGTAATAATGCAGGATCTCCACTTCCAAATTCTTTACAATATTGTTCCAGATTTATAATCAGAGCATATTTCATAACAAAAGTCTTGCTAATAGCAGCTTTATGTCCTCTTACAGCCTTCTTAATTCACAAAGAATCTGCATTGTATCAAATTTGAAGCCTAATAGGATACAAACATACAAACAAAACCCAAACCAAACACAAAATCCAACCTTATTGGCACATGCCCAACATCGAAGTTCTTCATATAATGAGAACACTCCATATCATCATGAACAACACCTTTTCCTGTGCTCCCAAAGGTTTCTATAGCATACACTTCACCTTCCTAAGGAGAAATAAAAAAGGAAAATGTGAAATAACTGACATTGGGCCATTCTGATATAATGAGCTCAGCATAACAACTTCTGAATAAAATCGATTAAATGTGAATATATTCAGTGGCCAAATCAATGCAGAACAGAAGTCAGTACAGAGACTTCACACAGCAACGTTGCAGACATCTCCAAATCACCAGGTTATCTATGCTGGTGACATTTTGTTTGTCCCAAGCCATGAGTATCAGCATGTTTCTAGTCACAATTTTCCCCAAGTCACTGCAGTTAAAAGACTGTCAAAACACATCTAATATAGCTAGGAAACTACATTCTGCTGCAAAACATGTGCTAGCTGGAAGTAGTCCTCCTCTGATATTCAGATAGAAGTCCTGGGAAATATATAGTTTCGACATAGCAAATAGATGTTTATTACAGAGACTTACTGCACTGAGGATATTTCTGCCCAATTTCTGCAAGAATTTTCATCTAACATGTTAGCATAAACCCTTAACCTCCTCATTTCCACTCCACAAGATGTATTTCTTCAAGAAATGAAGGTGATACGTATCTTCGAGGGCATTATCAAAATTCTAGCTAAGAAAATGCTGAAATGCCATTGTATAAACTCATTTCTGCCAGGTACATTCATGTATCCTTAGCAGTAGGCCTGTGAAAGGGACTCACACAAGATAGGGCACCACATATTAACGGATAGCAGGAGCTGGGTTTTTGGTTTATTGAGCTACTTTCAAAGTCACAAATCAAAAAACAGAAGCCATCTGTAGAAACACAGGCTTCAAAATTCAAGACAAACCCTTAATGATGTCCTTGAATATTCAACTGATTTCACTGAACAACAAAACACAAAACCACAATAAACCCCACACACAATGCCACGAAAAATTGACTTTACACCCACTTTTTCAGAACAAGGATTGTCAATTGCCTGTATTTCTCTTCAGCACAAAAACCTCATTGGATTGCAGTTTGATACTATAATTAGCATAGTACAGTAAGAGCTTGGCTATGCTCCACATTCTTCATTGGCAAAACTCAGTCTTTAATCATGTAGCACTGTGTCCTAAGTAACCTCCAGAAACTAAAGAAATGTAAAAAGTGTCTTCTCCCCAGTGTCAAGATATCCAATTAAAAAACAAACTCAAAGCTCTGAAATCTTTAAGTAAGATCTGCTTAAAGAACATGCAGATTTTATACTAGTAATATAATGATGATGGATGATATACAAGACCTAACCATTCACTAAGCTAAACCAAGAAGGGCACACATGCTTTTCTACTTTCCTTTTCTGATACTCTTTAATCTCTTTGCATGTTCTGATTGATAAGATGATAGCTAAAACTTTTGTCTTCTTGCTCACATCATGAAGTTAAATAACATTTATGATACAAATTTTGGGTAATGAGAGTGAGCCTACCTCAAAACACAATCCTGTCCAGACCACACGTGTGGTCCAGACTTCATCTCTTAGAAGTCTGATGGCCTCCAATAGGCTTATTAGTGGCCATTGCTGATCAGTGATCAGCTTCAGAGAATGAAAAGCTCCTTATCTCATTACCAATAAGCCATCTGATCTTGTTAGAACACAAGCTTACATCAAAATGGTGGCTAAATCTCAGATTACATATTTTAATACTGCCTTTCTCGTGTATAGTTTGCCACATTGGGTACAGCAACTTCCCTTGCCCTTCTCAAAAACTTTAGTCAATCAACATATTTCATCTAGTCTCATCCAAACTAGAAATATACATAATATATATAATTATTTTCTATTTGCAAAGAAAAACTGCAATGGAAGCTTTTCAAGAAAGGTATCATATCTAAACTGTACTTGCAAAAAGTCACGCAAAGCAACAACACTACAGAAATATTTCTAAATAATTACCTGAGTAAGAGAAGATTGGTATTTTGTCTTTTTAATGACACTGAACAAACAAGGGAAGTGTAACAGGAAGGTCCAAACATCTTTCAGGAAAACTCTGGTCCCTCAAGTTTACCCCAAAATCTGTATTTCTGTCCTTTCCCCTACTTGTAAGTGCAACTTTGTGACAATACATTTATGTAATGTATATACATAGAGAAATAAATACGCCAATGTTTCTGTAGGCATCACTAAGGCTTTATGTTTTCTCTTTTTTTTTAATACTAGGGTTCCAGGGCTTCAGTTTCAGCAAGTGTTAAGATACCAGAACACTCCAGAACTAAAGAGAGAAGCCACTATCATGAAACAAGAGTGATCACCCCTTCCTTTAGAGAAACACTACAAATTACAGTAAAGTTCCTCCTCTGCTGCTATTATCTACAAGGATCACAAACACTAAACATCAGGACTGCACAGGAAATATTATTCTTGCAGTGACAACTGGGGAAACAACAAAGATTTAAGAACTCCGTTTACCTCCATTCTTGTGGCTTCTCCTCCTTTCACAATGGGCACTGTTTTTCCAGCATGTATCCTATATGGCCCGATCGAGTGTCCATTCAAATTGCGAATTGGTTTCACTTTGAAAGAAACATTGACATTACAGGTAATTTCCTAATATGTTAAAACCTTCAAAGCCATTTGGTTTGTTACTGAAAGCACAACAGTGACTCATCATAACGCAGAGGAACTAAACCCCAAACAATCCACACATCCTGTACAAATTTCAGCCACAGCACAAGTTAGTTTTGTATGCTGTATCAAAACTTCATTATTGAAGACTACCAACTCCAACAGTAACAAAAGCTTATTAATGAAGACAAAGCATCAGTTGTCAAATTATTTGTACATTTTGAAACAGTTGTTTAGCCTTCATCTCAGATGTAAAAGATACAATACTTGGACATATAAGTCAAAAACATTCCCCCACAGGGATGGCAAACCAGCCAGAAACATGTATTTTTGTAAGTCACTCATACCAAACTTCTAAGACAGAACTCTTTCCAATATGACAGAAATAACTCAGTATTTGTACAAATAAATATACTGCAAGAGCAACTATCCTTACATAAAGAACAGAACTCACCCTGGTATGTTTTGCCATCTATTTCAACCTCGTAAGACTCCATAACTTCCTGTATGGCTTCCCCCACATCACAGAGACGAACATCTATTCCAGCACACTGAAAATACAAGTGCAAATATCAATGGAAATTAACTACAGAGCTTACTGTAAAAGACTCAGTAAACGACTTAAACAATGATCATACCTTTATTCCAGTATTTGTGGCATCTTTTACAGCTTGTAAAAGCCTGTCGTACTTTGGATTGAATGTGACTGTAAAAGCACAGTCAATAATATGACCTGAAACCAGCAAAAGTTAATTAGCTTCACAGTTTTTGCACTGAAGAATTCTCTCAAAGTTTTAATTAACAGAAGAAAACTAACCACTAATATGTGTCCCAAAATCTATTTTGCAAATATCGTCGTACTGCAGGACTGTTGGATCTCCAGCATTGGGAGTGTAGTGGGCGGCACAATTATTCAGAGAGCACCCAGTAGGAAATGCAAGACCTGCATTTAAACCATTTTCCTTTATTAGCTTACGTGAGCAGTCTTCTAGTTTTTCACTAAAAGGCAGAGGGGAAGGAGAAGAAAAGAAGAACATAAGAGTTGTCATTAATATTTCTTATGATGAATTCAAATAAATCAATGCAAGAACAAAATCTCAAAAACATTCAAGCAAATGTTTTAATTCGAAATTGTAAACTACTTGTATGCTAATTAGAAAAAAACCCTGGACTGGAAAATGTCATCATGATCTTCAGTCCTTAGTTTTGTTTCTTCTACCCTTCCTTGAGCTAAGTACTTCACTAGTGTTTTTACTCTAAATTTAAAATATCCATTGTTTACAAGCAATATTCATTCTGAGCAGCAGAGGTTATGCAACTGAAATTCAGGTAAATTAAATGCAATTTTTCTATTGCTGGAATTCAAAAGAAATTTCCTCTCATTTATTAAAAAAAAAAACAACTAATTAAAAAGATTTTTTTTTATTTAGTGATAATTTTGATATAATATCTTGAGACTAGCATTTGTTCTTGGTTTTTGTCTACCCTCAAGCTGTTTGCTACTACAAAGCTACAGATACAGGTTCACCAGTGCATACTCGGATAGCGTCAGGGAACGATGTAAACTGCAGCTCACAACAGTGCACCATACTCTGATTTTATTTAAGAAAGCTATTCACCCAGAGCAACCTGGAAAAAAGAAGAGCTTATTTTAATAGGCAACTCCCCATAGCCTGATGTACTTGAGGAAGAAAAATCACATTTTGAGAAAATTATTGCTTATAACTCAAACAAATAAACCTGTAGAAGTCAGTATGACAGACTTGTTTCAGCCAGTCCAGTGATTATTAAGGCAGCTATCTTCCATGTTCCCTGATGGTATATTATTTCTTTACATTAACCTCTCACAGTTACCTTAGACATCAGCTCAGATTAGCTTTTTTACTATCTTGTCAGAACAGGCCCCAGTCATTTCAGACTGAAAAAGCACCTGATTTTGGAAGCTGAACTATCCTGGATCAGTGCAATACTTGGACAGTCGACAGTCCCTCCAGATAAACTGAAGGACAGAAAAAGGAATAGCTGGAAGAGTCAAGAGAATTACTCCAGGCTAATTACTTCTTTTAACCTTACCTTATCCAGCTCATGTTTATCTTTAAAAATAACTGAGCAAACATATTATCAACTGAGAACAACACAAAGAAACATTGTGTTTCTCCAGAAACATGTCAGTGAAGGCTAAATACAGACAAAATCTTCCTGCCCTGGACTGAGCACACAGCCCTGCCGGTTTCACGCCTCTTCACCTGCTCCCAGCCTCACGCTGCATCTGCAATGCTCATCCACACAAGATTTCACAGACAATTCTGGTAAAAGTCAGGATGTTGACTACTGCCACTGCTGCTTCTCTCAGTATTGCTTGAAGAATTTGTATGCAAGAATAGCCAAGGGCAGAGAACACTAAAATCAAGCATGAACTCAAAACAAGTCAACACAACTCAAAGTTTAGTTTGAAATTCTGTATGATCCCAGGCCCCGTAAAGCTGCATAAGCTAAGAATATGATATAAGAGGAAACTTGGAGGAAATAATTTTGGATACTCGTTCTGTACTTAAACAGAACCCCCCCCAACATTTGTGATACAGCCAACTAACCACTCAAAACTGAGACTAGATCCTACTCTCTCTGGAGAAAGAAGGCAAATTTACAGCAGAGGTCTTCGAGAAGATCTGTGTCCTCACCAGATTTCTATCATTGTCATTCCAGGTTTTATCCAGCTCATAACGTATTTCCTCACTTGTCTGTGTGCCTCTGCAGCCTCCCGAAAATCATTCCAGATTTCCTCACTGGCTTGGTCTAGTGCTTTCTTTTCTTCACTAGTTGTTCTCCAAGCAGCAGTTCGCCTTGAAAGTAAATAAAGTGCCTCATGAAAAATTACTGTAATCAGAGTAATCAATACAACTTCTGTCTTAAGCCTGCAAAGCATTTATTAACACTCCACGGTGCAACAGAAAAAAAGATCCCAATTCATAACATTTTCATAGTTAAGGAAGCCTATAAATAAATATCAGCATTACAGACTGGGACCTGTGAAAGGCAGTAACACTCCAGAAAATAGTAATTATGTGTACAAAGAAATTTAACTCAGACTGTGAACCACACTGTTTCCTGCACATGTTGAAAAAACTTATCTTCCACCACTCCCAGAAGGCCAGAGGAGCAGCATGCTTAAAGGATGCATAATATTTTTCAAAATGGCAGAAAAGCCAAATAAGTTCCTAACAATGCCTGCTGTTCTGCCTTGAGTTCAGCAGGCAAATAACTGTAACATGCTCTGCTCATGAAAGAAGTTTGGGATTTGCCCAATTTTACTCATTCAGACAGTGTTCTTCCTGTATGGACAACAAGCTCCTTCAAAATTTAGAAGCCTGCAATTGCAGTGTTGCTTTTGCTGATCCTTAGACTACTTAGGTAATAACACCTAACACAGTGCATGGCAGCTACAACACATGCCAAGAAGTTACTTTCTAAATTTGCTGGATGGTGAGTTAACATTTGTTGTAGGAGAATACCACTCATTTTGGCTCTTTGGTAGGTTCACGAACGAATACATGAATAATTTTCATTACAAGACTAAACATAACATTATTAATAAATATACTGGGTTTGAATATAGTTTTCATTATGAAAAAAAAACAATACAATTAAGGATCAAGAAAGAAATCAAAGGAATTTAAGCACTCAAGCAACTGTCAGAACTTAACAATACCTTTCAAATGGTAAAGCTGGACTCCTGTAATGACAAAAAACTGCCTGGTGATAACTGGAAGAACTCTGTACATACCATGCAGGAGGAATATTAATAAAACCAACACACAGCTGCGCATCCTGGCAGGTGGGTCATAAAAGAAAAGGGATGATGGACAAGATGGACCAAAGATGCTGAACTACACCAACATTTCCAAATTTACTGTGTGCCGATTCTAAGCAAATAACTGAATGTGCAAAGTCAAAGGATTACTTCTTGAAATTCAAAAGTGTAGGTACTCACTCATAGACATGTAACTTGGCTGCACTCTGAGAGTATCCTTCACAGCCAAAAAATAGGTATGAGTGAGCCAAGAGACTGGCTGCAATTTTACTCCATTTTGAACTGATTATTTATAGTGTTAAGAGGCCTGCAATCCCAAAGCAGAGTTGAAAAGATAAATGAGGATAACAGGCTACTCTCTACGTTTTTTCTCAGAATGACCAGAGGATCCAAATAGTTTGAGACAATGTGGGTTGGTTGCCTTGAATTTTCTCCACTTTTTCAGATAAAGCAACAACAGTGCCAAGGAGAAATCCCATTTACTTTTCTAAGCAGTTTTGCTGCTCCAATAGGAACAAGGATACTGTTCTTAGAATTTGCCTTAACACTAGTAAATTCTACCAGGAAGGTTAAAAAGCAAACAAGCAGGAGGCTGAGACACCTGAACCCCCCTACTGCATTTGGAAATTGGAATACTGCTGGCACAGGAGTCACAGCACAATATGGAAAAGGTGCACAGCAGAAAAACAGGGTGGAAAGGACAGGAGGATCCTTTCAGACTGCTCTGGCTTCCAGCAGGGAACACCCTCTGGTAGCAAAAGCTGCTGACAGAGTCTGGGCAGCTGCTCTGCCATCAGTCACAGATTTAAGTGCAAACTCCAGCAAACTGGCAGCAAGCCATCTTCACTCTGTCCTCCTGTATTTCAATACAGTCACCCCATGCGAGACACCTAGGGGACGAAATAACCTCTCTTAAAAATACTGAATCACACCTAAAGGATTTTGCTGCCAAAGCTGCACCACTGCCACCTGGGAGCTCAGGAAAGAAATCTGGCTTGAGACTAAGACCTTCAGACTGTGAAAACTTTCAGGACATGTGAAAAACCAGCTGATCAAGCAAAGCTCTCACATCAAACATCATATCTTCCTACAAGTGGAGGAGCTAACAAGCTCTTTGGAGGAAAGTTTCTTAACATGCTGACTATTACTCCAGTTCATTTGTTCCCACCTTTTACAGACCCCAATTTGCAGTAGTACAATCTTTATAGGATTGTGCTGAAACCTAGATTTTAACAATCAAAGATAAAAATTCCAGAAAATTATTTCCAAAAATTATTTACACCCCAATAACAGCACAGGGGGAGAAAGAAGCAGTCAGGGACAAAAATTCTGTAATTCCACTACAACAGAATCAGTGTATCATGAAATAATGCTTATAGCTTTGCCACTGTACCTGTTGCCTAATTTCAAATTTAGATGTCTTCAACAAAACCCACAAGGGTCAAACAGAACTGGTATAAAAATACCAAAGCTGCTAGTCTGTTATCTATATGAGAATTGATTCTTTGCTATTTTTTCCCCTGAAAACTGAATGAGACTCCCTTCTAGAACAACTTCCTGCACCAAATAAACAATTCTAGGTTGATGAAAGGTGACTTTAGAAAACATTTAGCATCAAGAATTAAAAGTGCAACTCTAAAAAAAAAAAAAAAAAAAAAAAAAAAAAAAAAGAGAGAGAGACAAACCCTACTGCCCTCAACATGAATAAGAGAAACAAATAGGCCCCACAGTTAGCTACTAATATAAGTAGCTATTCATGTGAGGAAATGCTACAGCAGCACCATAGGAATTAAGTATTTAAATAAGGAACAAAATTAATCACACATTTGCTTAAGTAAATTACATAATGGAACTATTTCAAGTTCCTTAGACGTGTACATTCTTCATACACAGCAGAAGATTCTTGATGCAGAAAATATGCTCCGCTTAAATCCTGTTAGAAAAGATGGTTTGGTTTTTATTTGTTTTGTTGGGCTTTTGGGGGTTTATTTTGTTTTCCTTTCAAATGAATAGCTGTGAACCCATTTGATCTTCAACAGCTGAATATGAAACAGAGTAAAACTGCATGTTATAGAGACATGTTTAATACATTTATAATCTAATTTCCTGGATTGCTTAAATCATGTCCTTCTGAATGTGGCACAAGCATATAGAGACATTTAACTCTAAAACATGAGATAATGACACCTGGATCAGCCTGTCAGGACTACCCTGTGAAAGTCCTTCATTAGCATGCTAAGACTGTGCATACAAACAAGGCAGTCATTAATAAATAAATATAAGCACACCTTGTGATCAAATGGAAGTAATTAAAAATAAGACTTCCTCACAACCAAATTTTAATCTCATAAACATGAAACCATAATATCTGAATATCTGAAGACAATTTATAGGATGTGTTAAGACTCTGAGCTATGTTGCTTTACGTTCTATGAGGAGGCATTGACTTTAGACAACAAAAAAATGTTTCGAAGTAACCCTGAAAAAAAAGTTACTGAAAACTAACAATGCTTTCATAAATATAAATATTTATCTAGTCCCCACCCCCTTAACCTGTATTTTGATTAAAATTTCCTGGAAAGTTTTCAGTGATACTTTGGCATTTTCATTCAGATTTTTGTGTAACTCATGCTGATTAACCACCTCATTTTTCTTACCCATTCATTTTTTCTTACTAGCAGCCCACTGAAAACTTGTTGGTGCCCTGCCTCACAGCAATTTTGTGCTCATACAGGGTATACCCTAATTAAAAAGGAACATTTTGTCCTTAAGACTTCTATTCAGTAAGATCTTAGATGATACCAAAAAAAAAAAAGGCACATTATACCTTACTTTGTTCATGTAGTTGGACATTAACAGATTTGCAGCTCAGCACATCCAGATGATAGCATTTATTTTTCAAGCTTAAAACACTCACCCATCTTGTGTTGGTGGGTATTCACATTCTTCTCCCTTTGGGAATATGTTGCTGGGAAATAGATCACAGATTGGAATGGAAGGTGGATCTGTCTGGACCTTAGCTGTTGAGTATAATTTAATAAAGTTTACATATGGTACACTGGAAACACTCAGTACCTATTTTCAACCACAAAAGTTAAATGGCATTACTTAAGATCCCCTTACTAGAATTTGGGCTTTTACCAAGAAAACACTGATCATAATGCCTTCATGTGACTTTATTTGGCCAGTGCTGAAGGGGGCATTCAGAGATACCAGAAAGGTCACTGAGACTTAACCTACAAACCAAACTGCACCCCAAAATCCGTTTCAACTGCTAAGAACAGCACTTACGTACACTTAACCAAATATTCATACAGTCTATCTTTATTTTTCTGCTTGATACCTACGTCCTTTCTTCTTTTTCTTCTTCTTCTTTTTTTTCCCTGTTGCTCCATCTCCTTCACCATCTCCATCTACAGGACAAAAGTGCTCATGTGAACATAAAGTAATCTTAAAGAACCAAACAACTGAGAATGAGACACAAAACCATCTGGACTGTCTGCAAACACTTCTTTCCCAGCATAAAGTAATGGATTAAAATTATCAAACCATTAGTATTTTTGGTCCCTAAGATAAACACAGACATCAAGGCATACCTTTTAAAGTTGGCGCCTTAAACGTATCACAAAACAGAAAAAAAGCAACTCAGGGAAAGTTTTCAGAAAGTCCTACTTCCCAAAAAGATGCCTGAGGTTGGGGGAGGATGTGAGAAAACTGTGTTAGACATAATGGGTAACAAAAAGCTACTGCTTCAAACCCATCTTCTGATGCTTCAGCTAAAGGAACCTAATACATCTGCAAAGCTAAAAAAACCCAAACAATAAAGAGGGGAACACTTAGGTGAGGAGGATCTCAATCTAGAGATAATAGGGAAAGTCACAACCAGCACTGAGCTAAAACGCTGTCTGTGGGATGCACCAGTGGGAGGTTTTCAGAGAGCAGAGCATGTCAGTACCTAGAACTGGTCACATCACTTCAGTCACATCACAGCTTTAACAAAACCCTGTGCGTGGACTTCATGTTTGGCTGCCTCTAATACTTAGTTACTTCATACACAATGAAGCATTTATCCAGTGTGATACCTTCTAACTAAACCTCCTGGACTAACCACAGGTTCATTTTAAAAATGGGTTAAGTACTAGTCATCTACATTTAGAGTATTTTTTTTTTATCTAAAGTAGAAAGCAAAATTCAAAGTACTTGTAGAATCAAGTGAAAGTGCTACCATTTTTAATGCATTTATCCACAAACTTGTAAAGGCAAAACCAAACCAAAATACTAACTAGCTCTTCCAGTCACTAGATTTCAACTATCTCATAATGACCAGTGGTAGCCTCTGCATTTTTATGCTTTAGTGACTGCTGCAAACCTAAAGCTGGGGCAAATTTCAGTGATGTCTTGCCTCTGCCTCTCCCCAGATCATTTTGGGACTAAGCATCTTATTTAAAATTTTTGAAAAAAATTGCAAGTGGAATTCGGACTACTAGTGTAACTACAACGCAGCCCAGCCCACCAGAGTCTACATCAATCCTTATTTCATAGGCAGGTGAAAAATCCTAAAGTGTGACTATAAATTTCTTTAAGGTGTGGAAACTGCGACTTTTTTTTTTTTTTTGACCTTGAGCTGTGCCCAAGCCATTAATCAAGAAATAGATTAGACATGACTCCAGCTCATCACTCCACCAAGTGATTTTGGGATTATTATTTTTTTAATGCTCAACCTAGATTGGGAAAAAAAAAAAAGTACTGCATTTCTTCAATGTTGTTGCTGCTGCTATCTGCTTATTGTGGCTTTTTCTTACATCACTGCACCTGATTCTGCCAACTGCAAGACAAACTAACCAGGCCTATGCTTTCATGTCCTTGAAGATTGCTGCAGACTAGCTGTGCTGCCAGAAACATAACTACTGCATCTAACCAGTGCTACCCTGTTTGTCTTCACATTATTTAGCTGGTAACAAAAACAAAGTTTTCAGTAGAAAACCAACTTCAGATCTCTGCAAAACTGAAGTCCAACCTTATGCCACTGGTATAGCTGCTTAATAACTTAACCTAATGTCATGCAAAAATGTTATCTGTCAACAAGTTTCAATACTGCAATGGAAATTAGAAGAACACTTCCTAATCTCTCCCAGATTTCAAAAGGTGCACAATCTCTTTTTTTACACCATCGAGTTACAGTCTTATCAAGGAGGGAAAAAAAAAAGGGAGATATGTATTTTACTGGGTTTAATCAATGCAGCACCGTGTCTCAAACAACACCCTTGAAACTATTCATTTAACACAGCAAGTGGTGAGAACCAGTATAAAAAAGAACACCCAGCTGTTGTCAAAAAGCTTGCAATAATTTTTATTTTTCTGCAAAAGTATTATTGTTTTTCTGAAATCTAATATGAGGAAAAAATGAAGACTATTAGTTCAGTGACAGCACCACTTCATATTGTAATCATGATTTTTCAACTTCATAACCTGAAACTTACCCTTAAAGAAATAATCCATCAGAATGTGGAAAGTAACTGGATGCTATATAGATTAATAATGTTCAAAGATAAATTTATTTGTACTTTTATTTATCTCAGTACAGTTCATCGATTTTAACTTCTATAAATAATTGATTACATGATATTCTGGAATGATGAATTCCACCAATAGTCAATTAAGAAGATTTCTAAGCAGAACAGTAAGAACCATTTTATGGTGCTTAGCCAATTTAAATACTAATTCACAAGAAGGAAACTAGATTATCAATTTCATTAAGAGATTTTCTTAAATGTGCATTTCTACTGAGAACCACTCATCAAAACAAAATAAAGTAAGTATTTTTATCTTACATGACTACAGAAAAGATGCATCCAGCCTGGATTTCATTACCAGGCACTTCCTTACATCATCTGCATAGCACAAACAACACACAAGGTGTATCCCTTGCTCGTATATTAATCTCTCCTCAGTTCAGTTTTAATGAAAAATTAGGATTACAGACAAGGAGGTCTGAAGTCACCCACAAAGACTTCAAGACCTCCTAGTAATTAAAATGCTCTCTTAAAATTTTCCTCTGTATATGCTGTTCTACAGCAAGAATAAGGAGCATAATTTGGAACATAAATCTATACTGACTACAGTAATGCAAGTGAATGGTAATGCTTACCTTATCTTAAGCTAAACATTTCCACACAGTATTTAAGGACCTTGAAAACAAGAAGCTTTAGCAAAGCTGTTTTCCCTGGTATAAATATATATATGTGTGTGTGACAGCTACACTGCTGCCAAAAAAGTAAAAAGCGCATAGAGCTACATCCCAAGAAAAAAAAAACAAACAGCAAACAACAACAAAACATCCCACACAGCACCTGTAAAGGGGTGTTAAAATGGGATTCTAGGAAGAAGCTGAAACTGGAAATGTCAAGAGAAAAGCTAAGTTTTACTTGCCTTCATCATCATCATCTTTTTCTTTGTCCTCCAATGCTTGTTTATCCAATTGTTTTGCTACATCATCAAGAGGACCTTCCATTTCTTTATCTGTTTCTTGTCCTGTTTGTAAAATTGAAGTATGACTTACAGTAAAAAGATAGCTCCACACTAGTAAACAACAGTCTTTAAATATTACAGAGCTGTTACACAGTATTTATCCTACAAGATACCAGAGCACAGCTTTTTTTTCTGTTAAAGCAGACCCAGTGGGTGAGATTGTAGGGCACTACACTGACAGGTACTGTTACTGAAACTTGTGCATAAAGACAGCAAACACTTCTGACTATATATATATATATATATATATTTTTTTTTTTTTTTTTTTTTTTTTTTTTTTTTTTTTGACTAGGGTAACTAATTTTTCTTGCCACAGCAGCAGCCTGCTCCTGTGAGATAATACGGGCGTGAAGTAAATAATTACAAACGCACAGCATGATGATCGCTAACTGCTAGCCTGCTGAAACAAACCTAAACCCTAGTTCCTCCACACTGTTTGCCCAGACTTGCTCCGGCTCTCGGAGGACTTGGGAGGGGTACCGAGACTCCATCATGCGGGATGACTTCTCCAGCAGCAGCCTCACGCCTTTTCGCCCTCAGGGCAGAGGAGGGCATGAGGGAACCAGCGTCTCTCTGTCCGCGCCGGAGCAGGGAGGACTCCCCTCGCTGTAGCTTCCCCGGTTCCGACCGGCAGAAGCATCCTCCCGGCACCCCACACCCCCTCCTCCCCGGGGGGATCCCCTGGAGCCCACGCAGCCGCCACGGCCCGGGACAGCGGCCTCGCCGGCACCCCCATCACCCTCCCCGCTCCCCACACCGCAGGACCCTTTAGTCCCCCGCCGCCGGGTGGCAGCTCCCACC
>JAAWXA010000004.1:2989012-3105976 GCA_038090715.1 Florisuga fusca | reverse complement strand
CCCCCACCCGGGTCACCGTCCCGCCGCGTGGGGCACCGCCGGGTGCCGGCGCCATCATTGCCGTCAAGCTCTGTGTTCCGCACGGTCAGCTCCTGCCTCCGAGCTGGAGTCCCCACTGACACGCGGAGTTTTACGTGTGTAAGTGGGCTGGGGTTTTTTTTGGTTTTTTTTTTTTTTCTTTTAGGAGGAGTGAGTGCCTTTGAGTTTTAGCCAAAGGCCCCTTTCTGCTCTCCCGCGTTTTCCAGCAGGCTGGAATGGAAGGAATCCCATTCGGTGCTTGGGTGGCACGCAGACACCTCCAGATAGTTGGGCTTCAGTGTGGGGAGGGTCAGTGTAGCACGGTGACAAGCTAGGAGCCATCGCAAAAGCAGGTTTAAAAAATACAGGCTGAGGGGCAACGGCGAAGACTTGCTCTGTCTCCACCATCAAGTACCTTCTTGGGCAAAGGGAGCAAAAAAACGGGGAACATGGCTTAAACAAAGTGGTCCTTTCCCTGTAGGAACAGTTGGCATGAAGCGTTTTTACAGTGTTTCAGATCGTTAGGATTTTACAGCTTGAGAACACTGAATAGATTAGCAAAGTCACATGAGAATTTGTAGAGAAGGAAAAGAATTTAAGAAAAAAAGTGTTCAAGGTTGGTGGAGCTATAAAGGGAAGATTCTAACGCATGGTGAAGGGTGCTGCCTTGTCTGTTTTTAAGCATTGCCTATAAAACCGAGGAGAAATACCCTAATTATCTCCACCCACTACTGGTTAATTAAATCAGCCTAATTCTTAACATACCTGCACTGAGCTCACACTTCCCATGGGTTTTTAATGAGTATAACAACATTGACTAAAAATGCTGATTTTTCTTCCTTACTGGTGTATTTTAACAGCTCTTGCTGTTGATGTATTTAGAGTATAATACAGTTTATAAATTATAAATGGGTCTTCTTCATAACTGTGTTTTAAAATGCTTCAGCAGCCAGGTCTTTGGGAAAACTGGTAATGCCTTGTACCTCACTGAGGCACAAATTCTGCCCTTTTGGCCCTGCTGAGGCCAGCCACTCACTTCCATTTCCTGCTCACAGCTGAGACCCAGGGGCACCCCCTCATTCCTGGCCTGCTACAACTCAGCAAGCACTAAGTATCAAAAGGCTAAGATACCCTCCAGTACTGATCAAACAAACTTCATCCTGGTCTGTGCAAGTGTCCCAGCAGCACATTCTCCAGTCCTTTGTCTTCTAAGAGCACTTAAAGCATGGAAACATCCAGCTGGGCCTTCCCTGCATCCAGTCTGAGTGCTAGGAAGCTGCCTTGTCCAATCTTAAGCCATGTTCAGAGCAGTGAGACATGCCTCATCAGTCTGAAACCTCTCTACTACCACTTGTTCCTCATTAAAGCTGTGTTGTTATTTGTCAATTATTATAATATCAATTAATATAACTGGGCTGTTAAAGCAGTGTAAACCTTGCATGACAGAGCAGGTGAGCCATCTAATTCTCAGCTGCTGTTTTCCTGCTGTTTTGTTGCCCTTACTGCAGTCAGAATTGATGTTGTCCAAAGCTGGTGAAGTCAGCCATGGAGTAATAGCTCTTTGTCATACTGAGAATGAATGATGCAAAAAGCATGTGTGCTAATGTTACCCAGAACACTTCTTTCTTACTGGTTTACATTCTATTTTTCCAATTAGGTAGAAGAGGAATCTACAGAGCCTTTTTTTTTTTTTTTTTAACTTGATGGTAGGGGTGGGGGGTAACCAAGGGTCTAATTCCCTGAATTCTTCATTTTGAGTCATCTTCCTATGTTACATTTATTGTTGCTGGGCACTGTAATGTTCTCAAGAGATCCTAGAGCAGTATTTCTACTTTTTGGTTTAATTTTAATCTATTAGTTTTACATGTATCAGACTGTTCCCACCCTTCAATACATTCCTTTTGGTGCCTTTGACAGCTTGAAAAAGAGAGTTACCAGCTTGTGCTGCGGGTCCTTTCACTCTGGTACGTGCCAAAACAGAAGAGTTGCCAGATCAAGGATTTTATTCTAGAACTGAAGTCACAGAAAAAGGAGATGATGAAGTCTGCAGGAACCCAGGGAATACAGCAGGAGAGATATTAACCAGAGATAAAGAAAGGAAAAATAAGGTGGGTCAGACTCTGCAGGCATGAAATTCAGAAGTAAAAGCATTAGAGGAAAAAGGACAACATGTGGAACAAATATTTCTGTGATCAGCTGAATTAATGAAGCCAGTTTTCTCAGGCTTCATTCCCTGTTTCTTCCCTTCCCTTCCCACAATGACACCAGCGCCATTCCTAATTACTGTTGTACCCTGGCAGAGAGAGAGCAAGTTGGCTTGCTTTGTAGTAATACATGTGCAGTTGGCTAGCTGACTGGTGCCAGACTGTTCAGTATAGAGTTTGGCCTGCCTGTCTTGGAGTAGAGATACTTCCTAGGGCTGCTGAATTTCACAAAGTGTGTTTGAGTTATTCTGCCAAATCTGACTGAAACTGGACATTTGCATACACCTCCTTTCCTTAAAAAAGAAGGCTAAAAATAAATCATCGAGGGGAGTCACACTTTAGTTAGCAAAGAATATGAGTGAAACCTAGCTGAGTGAAAGAAAATTGGCAGTGAGCTAGGAGAGGCAGCATTAACTGTGTCTCTACAGTTTGAAGTGACACTAAACTCCAAGTGGTGTGGCTGGACCCAGGTGCACTCCAGAAGCTGTGTCGTTGAAGCTTTCAGAGAAGAGGGAATGTTGGAAGGAACTAAGATAAGCACTGCTTCCAGCCCTGGAGTGAGCACTCTACTCTGTGTGGAAGAGTAGAGATAGGCAATGGTAACCACTGTGTAAAAGAAAAAGGAATTCTAAATGAAAAAAGGAATTCTAAATGAAAAAACCCATGCAAAGTAGGAATAAGAAGCTGGGCTGACTGTGTTAACAGAGTGCACATTAACATGAGCAGACTGACAGTGGTACTCCTCGTTCCCCTATTTACTTGGCTCTTTTTTAGAGGACTTGGTCTCTTAGAAACAGAGTGAGCCTCATCTTGTACCATGACCTTACTAGCTCAGATTTTTTTGCCCTTCTTCTGTTTTTGCTGGTCAGCTATTCCTAGCATTTAATACACTTTAGAGTAATGAATGCTACATTTTCCAATTTCATGCTGTACTAGGCAGCATGATAAGTAGACAGTAGCAGACAGGCCATAAGCCAGAGGAGAGTTTTGAATACCATTTTTAGCTAGAGAAGGATACTCGGGGTGCTTTCTCACAGTGAGAAGTTCCTTTTTCTTAACCAGCCTCCTGGACAAAGCCAGGCAGTAGCTGGGGAATTAAGGGAAGGGCTGAATGCAGTCCACAACATGTGGTAACTAAGCAGCAAGACTTCAAACCCTTTCCTGAAAGAAAACACAGATACTCATCTCCTCTTCTTTTTCTCCCAAGGAGGCAGCTCCCATGGCACTGTTTTCCTAGCAAAAGAAGTTATGACCTTCAGGAAAAGATTTCTTTCTGGGTATGTTTTCTTTTGTGTTTTAAAGCTGTATGTAAGTATCAAGAAATTTCATGGAATGCAGTGGGGGAGCTTTCTCCCCCTGGATAGTGGGAGGAAGGACAGCTAGGAAGGAGTAAGTCATCTGTATCAGTCTGAAGGAGAGCTGAGCAGAGAGGTGTTATTTTTGGTTTTATTTGTCTTTATGTTTTGTCTTTATGGGACTGATGCCATTATGTTTACAACACTTTTTCCTAGCTTAGAGTCAAAACTCACAGTCCTTACTCAACTCTAAAAATCCATTGAAGTCAATAAGACAACTTTTATGACTAGAGGTTTAATACCAGGCCTAAAGGCTCTGCGTAGACTAAAAAAGTTTCTTGTGTGAAAGCAAATGTATTTTGTGAACTCTAAAAGGAAAGATATTTCTCCTTATCAGTTGCTGAGGACAGATGACACTTGTTTTATTCTGTCATAATCATCCATAGTGTTTACTATGGGAATGACAGCTGTCACCAAATAGTGTCTTCCTTAGCACAGGTAAGATAAAGGGCTTCCTTAATTCTGAAACCACTCCTTCTCCAAGATTTTACCTGAAACCTAGGTGAAGTAGCTAAATCAAAGTTAAAAGTGACAAAAGCAGCCAAAGAATTTACATCTAGCATTCTTTACAGTGGACATCTTTCCAAATTTGATGATTTTTTTTTTCCAAGACATCAGTTTGATTACAGCCATAATGCAAACTTCCTGGTGGCTTGCATCAGCTAGTATCACAGCATCAATGTTCTTTGGAGGACAGATTTTTAAAGGATGCAAGGAGTGCTTCATAAAAGAAACAAATTTTATCTTGCTGCTGAAAGTCACCTTGAGAAGCACAGAGCACTGTGACCAAGTAAAAGCTTTTAGTTTACATTATAAGATGCATATTGTGAAATACAAAAATAAGTCAGTTTATTGCCTCCTTTGGAGCTCATTTTTAAAACTGCTTTTAGGTGTCAAGATTCACATGGACAAAGGAATACATTGTCTGGACCATCGTTTCAAAGAGACTCCTTGTACAGATATGTAAGGATGTGCTGCAATGAGCATCTCCCTGACAGCAAATCTCTGTGCCCACATGAAGTCTTGGTAGGGGATGTGAGGCTGAACAAAGTAAAGGTTCCCCACACTGGTATCTTTCAAATACATTTTTATATTCATGATAGAGTCATAAAAAGCCCTCTTCTAAATAAAAGCATATTTATTGACATACTCATTGGGTCATAGCTGCAGATACAAAGTCTTCTTTTTCACATAGCAAGCTGAGACATTACCTGCAGTCAGAAATAATTATAGATGATGAAAACACTAGATGATGATGCTTTTTATTATATAAATTATTATTATACCTAAATTATGAAAACCTGACATTTTTATCTTCATCTTTTAATCAACTTCATATCATTTACTCCACTGATGCATTATGTAGTCCCATTCATACAGTGGTGGTTCTGTTATTTGAGGCAGATTTTCAAGGCCTCACACAGCCAGTTAAGTCCTCAGCTTCACTGTTAGTGTGGAAAAAATAACCAGTTTCTTTCTCATAGCAGCTTACTGATATAACTATTTTCCTCTGGGGTGTTCCGCCCCTTCTTTATCTAGGGAGTAATGGAAGTGATGTTCACAGCTGCAGCACTGAAGGCAGGACCTGTATATTTCTTTGACCAGGTATTTTACTTTATGTCCAGGTTATTCTTCTACTTTCCTCTTCCCCTTCACACCTCCTCCAGTCTTAAATTGGAAACATTCATTTTGTTGTAGCTGAAACCTAGAATGAAAGAGACGGTCAAGAAGATACCAGAAGAAGAGTCCTCATATTTCACTAAACATCATCCCCCTGGCTTTGTTCCCAGGTAATAGTGTGATGCCAATAGTGATGGCAGCAGGTAAGTTTCTGTCAACCAGTTTTTTAGGGAAGACATAAAAAGGAGTCCCAAGGTAGATGCAGCCAGGACAGAACAGGAGGCGGGAAAGGCATATGACCAGAACTGGCACCTTGCCACGCAGTGTGAGCAGAGGGAGAAAAGTGGGAAGGTGACAATGCCCTATACCTAAACCAAACTCCTGGAGGTATAGTACCTAAAGTTCATTTCTGCTGTCAGTATTTCATTAGTTTACTATATTTAACATACAAACCATGGGCAGTTTGTTAAAGAATGCCATGTAATATCTTTGTATCCACTGTTTTGGAATGGACTGAACGTTTTTAGGAGAAGAACTCTGTGGATTTCATGAAGTTCATTTGGGCTGACTAATGTACTGGGAGCCAATATTCACAGTATGACTCTGGGGTGTGACTCCTCTAGTTAACTGGGTTTTAAATTCAGGTTTCTTCACATTTATTTTAAAATTATATTTTTGTTCCAATGACAAACCATATTTTGCCCAATTTGCTTTTAGTTACCACTGACACTGGAGGGGGTAAACATTTGGGTACTACAAGGCTTCTGGGTGTTTAGAAGCTTGAGGACTAAGAATTTTTTGGTACACTTTCTTTATAGTTTATGCTTTAAAACTCCTAAAACTTGCTAATAGATTTTACATATTGGCACTCCTCTAACTAAACTTTCACAGCTTAAAATAAAGATGGTCTTCTCATAACTGTGGAAGATAAGAATTCCTGAACTGAGGAAAAAGAAAAAAAAAGCCAAACACAAAATAGAGCTTATAGAATCAGCAGCTACTGGAGAAAACTTCTTTAGACACTCAATGTTTCATTACATCTAATAGTCCTATGGGTGTCACATTTAAGAAAGCAACATTTTGGATTTATTTGATCACCATTTTACTGAGCCAAGAGAAAATAATTTTACATAGGAGAGGAGAAGTCAATCAGCATGTTAGATAACATTGCCTTGCACTTCAGCGGGCGTAAGCCAAAGCATATGCTGCCATTGCAGAGACTCCCTGATTTGGCAATGGCTGCACTAAATCTCATCAACCTGCTCAGCATTGGTATTTCTGAGCTTGATCTAGGAGTGTCTGTCTTTGGAGACAGTGTGGGTCAGTCTCAGCTGTGAAAGGAAGCACTGCAATCCTGTCCACTTGTATTACAGGCATGAAAGCAAACAAGTCTCTTTTCTGTGTTACTTCACTGTTACTGCTCACACTTAATGATACAGCTTTTTCTTCTGCTCAGCCCAGCTAAAGACAGGAGTGCTGTCTGTACAGGCAAGCATGCAGAAGGTTGTGAAGATTTTTTCTTAAACAGTGATACACCAAGCAGTTGGTCTGTCATTGACAACATGTTACAGGAACTTGGAGAGAAGTTGCAGCTCCTTGCTAGGTATGAGACTGATTTCCCTGAGGGACTTGAGAATGTGCTAACCTGTTGCTGGAGAGAACTTGCT
Source organism: Florisuga fusca (assembly GCA_038090715.1). NCBI lineage: Eukaryota > Metazoa > Chordata > Aves > Apodiformes > Trochilidae > Florisuga > Florisuga fusca. The sequence goes on along the minus strand of JAAWXA010000004.1, from coordinate 3,099,112 downwards.
GAGGGAGTTGATGAACTGAAATGGCACATGCAGTCACTAGCATATCGAAGTGTGACATCCAGGAAAAAACAAGCCTCAGAGGAAGTTAAGAGTGGTCCTCCAGGGTCCAGACGTACAGAGTGTGAAATGACTGCCATCAGAAAAAAACGATCCAAGAAAAGGTTTTATCTACAATCCTGCTCTACAGAGGGAAAAAGAAAACCTGAGACATCATCAAACATGTTTGTAGGAGGTAAAGGTAAGGTCACGCTGTGTAAATGTGCTTGTGTCGTAATGTTTGGCTGCAGGTGGGAAAAAAGCACTTTCTTTTTAGACTATACTCTCTGTTGGCTGGGTAGGCCAACATGCTCCACTTTATAGCTTGTTACAGTGCAGTTCTCTGCAAAGCATTGTTTTAGGACATGATGAAATAGCTTTGCAGCTGAAGCAAGAGGTACAAACACTTAGAAGAACAAAGCCGGTGAAACTGGGCAATGTTTCAAATCATTCATCAAAGCATTTTAAGTCTCCTCTTTCAAGGTGTGTGATACAGTTGTAACATACTGCGCCAGTAAAAATCATCTGCATCCAGACCATTTTATTCAGCAAGTGTCAGTGATCCTCAGTGCAGAACCAGAGGCTGGGGTTAAGCCTGTTCCAGCTCTCCATGTGCTGCTGCAGTCTTCCTCTTTTAAAAAAAGGGAATGTTTGGGTTTATGTTTTTGAAAGCTGACTCATCCTACCATGAGTGATCATAAACGTTGCACTCCTTTTTTTCTGTCTAGCTCCCATTGTTCAAAGTGATGCTGACCAGTCATGTGGCACAATCAGCTTCTCACTCTCATCCAGCATTGGTGAGGAAGGAGGTAAGAGCAGCAGACAGCTCAACTGGATTGCTGGTTCTTAGCAGAGGTGGTTAGAATTATGCTGCATCTGAACCAATGTTCTGAATGCCTGAGAACTAAAGTGTGGATTAGCATGAGAAGGGAGTAATTGTCAAGCAATAACCTCCCTTGCTTTTTTGGTACAATCTGTTTTTAAATATCTGGTCCTTCTCTGGTTATCTTTGATCATCTGCCAGCAAAGTTTTCTGCATAGCCAATGCAGGTCCACTATTCTTTGCTAGCAGAATACAGCATGAATACAGCTTTGGGATATTATTTTAAGCTTTGCCCTCTGGAAACTGTCTGACCACATGTATTTGACTTAATAACTTTTGCTTCAAGTGGGAGCACTAATGCACTAACTGAAAAGTTCTTCACGAGGCATTATACCATTTCTGCCTAAAATATGGACAGATTTTATGATCTGAATGGAAGAACTGCTTACTCTTCATCTCTTGATGGATTTCCTTACAAACATTGCCATATGGGTAATAAAATAATAAATAAAAAAAAGTATTTGTGCGTTTTCTTTCTAATCCTGACCATGCAGTTGGTCAGGTGCCACCAGCATTGCAGATCTGAAATTCTTTGGCTGGTGAAGGTTAAAAGTGCTGCAGACACACCCAGCATCCTAGCACAGAGGGACAGCTCCATAAACAAATACATAGGCACTAATGGGAACTATAACCTCTCCTATTGTTTACTGAAAATGTGGTATATAGTTTCTTCTGGTCGTAACAAAGCAACAGCACTTCTGAAATGCTTTACTGTAGTGTGCTCTTGGTGTCTCTGAGATACTAAATTTGCAGAAGTATTGATTCCACCTTTAGCTCTTGTACTCACAGGCAGCCTCTTCATTCTTTTGTCTCAGTGTTCTCAAGATGATGCACATTTCCCTTCAGCACTCCACCAGAGGATCTGCCAGTGCACTGTATAATCAGGCAGCTGTTGGACTTCTCTTATTCACGACTGAATGTCTAAAGGGCTGAGACACCCAGCTTTCCATAAACCATCCTTACCCTTTCCTATCTCATGGCAGCTCCCATTTGCCAGGTTTTTCATCACAGGTTTATTTTTTGTTTGGTGAAGGGAATGGATGTGGGGATCTTAATGGTCTTTTCCAGCCATGACAATTCTGTGATTCTGTGAATGGCCAACAAGAGGTAATGCATTTCTGTGACTGCAGTTCTAACCCACCAAGTTCTTGTTTCTGACTGCCTTGCTTTTCATTTTGTTCGTAGTGAAACACTCAGCCTAGGGAAACTGACTCTCCCTGTATGGATTTTAACAATGGCTTGTCACATTCTCATAACAGTCCATGTCTGTAGCCATTTTTTATCACCTCATTTGAACATCCATATCAAATGATCTAATTTCTTGGGCGTTCTCACCTTTTTAGAAAACTGAGTGACAATAACCAAGAATTTCTAGAAATTCAGGAACTTCTTCCTCCACACTCCCACTGTCTGTCTCAAATCATCCACAAATGCTGAACATGTGAACTAAGTAAAATATACCTGCTATAGTGCAGCTGCAAATGCAGATGTCTTACAGAAATGCATGCTAGAAAAATCCTATGCCCTCACTGCTCAAAGTGCTGCATGGCCTAATTTTTCAACTACTTCTTTGGATTGCTTTTGAGAATAATGAGTCTGCATTACCTGCACCCTTTTGTCAGCAGCAAACCTGGGCTGTACACAAATCAGTGACTCTGACTAGTGTGGAAAGTTAAGGTAGTTCATTTGAAGGTCTAACCTTGAATTTATCTGAATAATATATTTATCAGGATGTCTGTCTTCTCCTAGACATATTTTTCTGTTTTTCAATTGAAGGTGGGAACAATGCACGTTCCCACTTTCCCATTATGTTCTCCAAGGCAAAGAATCTCTTTAATCTGTTTAAGACAATTCATAGTGCTGCAGAACTTTGTAGTCATGAATGAATCTTACTTTCTATTGACAGATGCCATAGAATAGGACTGACATTAACATTGGTCTTCACTTACACGTCTAATCTCTTATTCTATTTCTCTAGATTGGATTTTCCAGCTTTCTGACTCACATTCGGAAGATATTCACCAGGAGTTGTCTTCTGTGTGGACACTGGAAAGGCTAGAACAAATGCAAAAACAAATGTAAGAAACAGAGTTTTTTACTTCTGTGAGCAAAGTTAGAATAAATGTCAGTGTTTTTTAATGGACTGCAAAATAACCTAACTAACATGCTGGTCTGGAGAGCATTATTGCCCTGAAAGCTTTCAGAGTTCTGATTAACATTTCACTGTTCAATGAAACATACAGTTTCATTTTAGGTAATGGTAATGGGAAAATAAGAATTACCTCAGCAGACACATTTTCAGGGGTTAGTGCCAAGACAGTATTTTCTGGTTATGATTAATATGGAGATAAACTTTCCAACAGTTGTGAGAAGCTGTTTGAGTATCTATTGTAAAAGAAACCCTAGTCCATGAAAATAATACTGCATTTTGATAATTTGCTGTGATTTGTAGCCTGTTGCCTTTCTGGGCCCTGAAGGAAGATATTGTGTCCAGAATCAGACCTTTAGACTTCTTCATGATGCTTATATTTAAGTTTGTTTTTTTTTACATAGCACAAGATAGCTTTAACACCCTGGAGGCTCCCATAGGAAACTGGCCACATGTTTAAATGTGTAGTAGCTTCCAACTACATCAGCCATTCCCTGAGTATCAGCTATAATGCTCAAGTAGTGTCAAGAGATGGAGATGTCAGCAATAGTTAAGATGTACCTTGCCTTATCAATCCTCTGAGGAAGAAGTAATTAAATTTATGAAGCAGGATAGGCTTAAATGAAAAAAAAATCTTTGCTGATAACTAATTATAAGCATTAATTACTTACAAGGACAGTTATTAAAGTTAGCCAACATAATTTTCTATCTACAGGATACTTTATGAATTTCATCAGTTACACATCCCTACTATTTACTGGGAGTTCCTGTACACTGGCAAAATTGTAAACAGATACAGATTTAATAAAGTAAGCAGTGTATCTTAGGTAAAAAAAATCTTCATAATAATAGGTTTAGCAGCTAATAGATGTATAAAATCGAGGAGTTTTTAGTGTGTTAGTGTGTATTTGCTACCATTCTTCAGTGTGAAGGTGGTGAGACACTGACAGAAGTTGCCCAGGGAGGTTGTTGATACCTCTCCCTCTAAGGCTGGCTGGGTCTTGGAGCAACCTGGTCTAGTTGGAGGTGTCCCTGCTCATGAAGGGGGTTTGGAACTAGATGATCTTTAAAGTTCCTTCCAATCCAAGCCATTCTATGATTCTGTGATTCCTTGGGGAACTGAGCAGCACAAAGTCTAAAAGAATTGATGGCTGCAGCAAGGACTGGGGTTTGCATTGCTTGACCAAACGCTGTATGTCAGCCTCCAATAGCTATGTAATCTGTTAACAAAGCCAAGAAAAAGAAAAGCAACAGGAAAGCTCAATATGTGAGGCTTCTGCTGGAAACAACATATTTTCTGACTGTTTAAATGAGCACTGTTGTCTTCCCATCCATGAAACATAGAATTAGAATTACATGTCTGGGAGACCACTGTGAAAAGTATCTGTCCTTTAACTTCTTGGATTCTGGGTTTTGACATTTCCCAGCCTGCAATTGTTAAGAACTGCTTCTCCAAAAACTCAGGATACCTGTGGTTATCTGTGGTGCATCTGTTCTGGAGTCTATCATTTTACTATTCCCAGAAGTTCTGCAGTCAGATGATTTAGTCTTCTAACTGAAGATGACATTATGCCACAAGTAGGGTCATATGGTCTCCTTACAAGCAAGGTGTTCCCTTTCACAGGACCTGAGCATCTTTGCAGGATTTTCAAGCCCTGTTGGCCCATATGGTTGGAAGTAAAGTACTGCTCTTCATATTGCAGTACCCTGATGCTGTCACCAGGTCCCTGTGTTAGTACCATGAGTGTTGGCTTAGTTTTCCTAAATATGAATAAAGACAGGTCAGCAAAAGGTTTCTACTTTTTTCTCTATTTATACTATATATATATAAAGTATATATATTTTAGGCAAAATTGAAACAGCAGGAAATATTGGCTTTAAGACAAAATAATATTCCTTTGATTTCTGTTGGCTGGTGTTTTGTATAATTAGCTTCATTAAACTGAGCAGCTTTTGTGCTCATTATTTGCCCTCAGTGATTTTGTTTACTTAATACTAATGTGATGACCTGCACATTTTTAAAAATGCTTAAAGACTAACAGATAAAAGTATGCTCTCTCACATACATGTAGAATAGTATGCATAGAACATCTAATTGGAAAGGATATCAGCCAAAGGCCAGCAGGACTCAACAGCTGTCTGCTAGGTCTGGGTTAATTTAGCCAGCTTCAAATTCTTCTTTGCTTCTTTCTCATGATCAGTCATGAGACGGAAATAGATAAAATTTGGCTGTTAGATAAAGAAATATTTAAATATTTAAGCATTGCTCTTTCTCAGAAGGCTGAAGTAAGCACTAGCAATGAAGAGTAGCACAGTGTATGTGTGGAATATAGGATGGTGAAGGTGGAGAAAAAAACCAGTCAGGTACACAGATCTTCAACAGGGGTAAGGTTGACTGCCCCTCACATTCAAAGGATCTCTGCTATGTACAGGTGTAGAAGAAGGTTGGTGCAGTCAGTTCTTGTGCCAGCTTACCCACAGGTGACATACATGATCTTGACCCACTGGTATTGGAAAGTAATGTGTTTAATAATATTTATCATCTTTACTTTCAAAGCTCCTCAGGATTCTCATGAGAAACAATTTAGGAGAGTGAGAAATAGTATCATTAACTGTAGGGAGGTCCTAATGAAAGGTTATTGACGAGAGAAAACAGAAATCTGTCACTTCAGGACAGTATTGCTTGGGGAGGGAATTGGGAGATCAGCAGGATCTCTTGCACTGAGTAAAAAGGAGATCAGAGAAGAACAAACATTGAGCACATTTTACTGATACCGTAGCTGAAGATATAAATCCAGTGACTTGCTAAGATAATTGTAAATGTACAATAGCTGAGATTTTAAACCAGAAATTTTCACTGTCCGTGCTGGTCTGTTAGAGGTATGAAGCACCACATTCTACTGCAACTCATGGGCTGACTTCATTGGTAAAGCACTGAAATGTCTGTAAGAAATTCGATAGGTGATGGGGCTGTTCAATGATGTTTGTGAGCCTGCCTGAATTCCTAGCTAAATTAGTAAGCTGGATAATTCCTGTCTCAGCTGAGAAACTCATAAGTCAAGCTATGTTTTCTGCTTAGGTCAAACTTCACTCTAAACTAATGGAAGTCTTGACTGAGGATTCTGCTTAGCAAGAACTAATCAGAGGTGTAATTTTTTCCTCCCTTATGTAAGCAGAAGAGAGCAAACATCCAAGCTGAAAGAAGTGGGGTTAGACAAACCAATTATTCTCCGGCATTATGGTGATCACAGAGATGAAACTTTCTCCAGGACATGGAAGGCTCAGAGTGACATGACCATCAGGCCAGAGCTGACATGTGGCAAACCTCAGATCCCTGTGGTCAAGAAAACAGGCACAACACAGAGAAAACTGCACTATAGGCTGAATGATGGCTCATCTTTCATTTAATATCCTTTCAGTTTACACAGCACATGTGTCTTCTAGCAACAGTGTAAGAGGTACTGTAAGGACTTCTCCAGGGGGAAGGTTCAGACTTAATGTGTAGCTCAACAGCTTCCAAGACTTGACTGTGTGAAAGACATCTTTTTTTTGTTCATTTTCTCTCAGAGGAGGATTGTATTTATATAGTACCAGAGATACAGCCGGATTGATCAAGTTATAACAACAAAGTCCAGGATGTGTCTGGTGGGTGTACATGGCTCAGAAATAAATATTCCAGAATGCAAAATGTAGTTAACAAGTTAATGGCATCAGGCTGCAATCTGTTGTATAGAGTGTAACCTTGTCTTGAATGAGCATCACTTTATCAGTCAGTCATCACACTGGATTAGGAATAGCCTGCTTGGTCACAGGGAAAACTACCAAAGATATTATGCTTCATAAACATATTTCTTATTTATATGTTGGTCCTGCAAAGGTAACTTTTGGCTTATACCACCCATGTTAGCTTAGTCAGATGGATGGGGTTTGTACTGAGAGTTGTGCCCATCCTCCATCTCTCCCAACGCATCTCCTTCAAGGAAGGAGATGACTGCGTTGGCAGCTTCACTTCTCTGTGTGCACCTGTACCCAATATAGAGCTGACAGAGAGTGTGTTAGGCCCTGTGTTCTCTGCAGGGGCATATAACAGAAACTGTGAAACTAGAGAATGGTAACAAGTGTCCTCCTTGACTCTCATTTTAGCTATCCTTCTCAGCATCTTGCTGTTTGCCAAAGCTACTGCAATCTCCCATGTGGGGGTTTCTATACCAACATATTTAGCCCTTCTCCAGATCACTCAATAGTTGGAACTTTCACCCCTTTTGGACATGGCAGCATCTGTCTTCCTAGCAGGTAGGTAGATGGACCATGAGCTCTTGCTTGATGCTGCAAATTAGAGCTGAGACCATGAAGCTATACAAGGATGTGAACAGTGTTCAAAACCATAATGATATGAGAAAGGTAGTAAGTTGTGCAACACAGTTTAGGTTTTTTTTTCCCCTGCAGTTTAGGAGTCTGATCTTAGCTGTGTGTCTAACAGTGGGTCTGGTTTATTTTGGATGGTTGTTTTTCATCTCCCCTCTCAACTCAAAAATGTGGTAAAGCCAGGAACAGTCTTTGGGCACCAGGCTTTTTCTCAGACTGATAATCCATACAGAGTTTGGCATTGTAGGAGATAAACATATACATTTGTGGGAAGATAAAAAAGATCACTTCCATCTTGTTTGAAGGTTACCTGGAGATGAAGGACCCTGTCCCCTCTGTAAATCTCCCTTAGGAGTCAAATGCCACCATTTTTTCAAGCAGCCCAAAAGCACTGCTACCTTAATTGCTCAACTAGACAGAAATAATTTTGAAAGTTGAATTTCCCATTTGTGAAACCAATACCATGAGGACGAGATGCTCTTTGGCTTACTGGAAAATTTATACAAAGGAGACAGCAGGCTATTGGGAGCCAGCCTTCTGACTGCCTTGGATGCATGAGATGAGCTGCAGATGGATATTCCACAAAGACAAAATGCAGACACCCTCCTCCCCACTCCTGCCAGTTTTTAGTGCCTCACAATGCAATGCATTAAATGGGTTGTAAAAAGAGATGACCAGATTATGTTTGTTCTATGTATTTTTCAGTTTTCATTATGATTTTCTGTATTAGAAATAGTTGGTGTAACTTTATGGAGAAATTTGAGCTACTGACCTACTCTGGAATAATTTACACACAACAAAGAACTGAGATCTTTGTGCTGGGCCACCACCAAATATTTGCAGATTTGTTTGGTACCTTGCTCTCTTTAAATGTGTCTGGATGACTTCTCTAAGTCACTTCCACTTTTTCTGTGGTCTGTTTTTAATAAGGATGGAAACTAAGGCTATAATTGTTTTTATTAGATGTTAGCTGCAAGTTTTAAGAAAAGTGCTTTAACAAGTGCTGTGTAAGGTTTTCCATTTTTGTCTTGATTGTTTCTTTCACTGGATTTCATTTCCCAGGTTTGTGTTACACCAACTTGTTAAAACAATTGCAAGAATTTGTTTGGATGCTTATTCTTCCATACATCTTTCTTACTTTTGTGGGTAAACACAAAAGTTCATAGCATGGACCGATCTGTCTTAAAACCCTGTTTAACAGAAGCTGCAGGGTGAACAGTAGTATTCTCAATATCCTCTTTGTCAATTTCAAATGCAGTTGTAAAGAGCAGATTCTTTCTTGTGGAAAGCATACACACTGGTGGCTTCCTCTGAAATTTCAGGCTCACCAGAGCATGTAAATTGAACATTGACAGTTCTCATCTGGTTAACATCTGTTTATATCTCTGTGTAGTTCTTTGCACCTTTACATGTTGTGAACAAAGATTATAATTGATTCCTACTTACAGCATGTTTTTTTCCTTAGTTTTGCCCTTTTATGCTCCCTTAGTGACTTTGCAGTACTCAAGACATCTGGGATCAAAATTTCATGCTTTGCAGAGAGGGACAGTAGCTAAAAATGAAGGACACATTAGCTGCAGCTGCCTGCATTTTTGAGGAAGTCAAGTTTATTGGATTGCCATTCTAGATGAGTGCTTGGATTTGGAGAAATATATTTTATTGGAGTTCTGCAGGGAAGGATTGTTCAGCTCTTCTATAAAAGGACTTCAAAAGGAGTTCAGTGCCCACAAAACTAATGGAAGGAGCTGGCCCTTGTTTAAAAAAAAAATAGTCTGGGAATCCAGAATACTAAAACTCTCTTTTAAAACAACTCTCAGTTTGGATATAAAATCAAACCAAGCAAATTTACTTACACTCGCCAAACTTATGTTACTGAAAATCAATACATGGAAAATATAAAGTATAAGAATTAAATCTCAGGATTCCTCATGCTTATTGCTTTTTCTTTGTTAATATACATGCATTTATTTTTCAAAACCAAGTGGAAACTCAAGAAAAACATATTTTCTTGAAGATTCTAAACATCTTTCATTAAAGATTCTGTTGCAGTAGTCAGTTAAGCTGTAAGGGAAAAAACCCCAGCAAACCTAGGACTATGCTGACTACTTTAGGAAATAAATCCCTAAAATTTCCAACCCTCTGTGTCCAGGGAAGACCATCATCACAGCTTTAAAAAGCTTCTGATTATCTGAAGATCTTTTCTGTGTGTTGCAAACTTTGTCTTCATGCAGGATTTGTATTTGCTTATGTAGAGATAAGTGTTTGCACTTATGTATACATAAGTGTTTGGTTATGTATAGATAAAAGAAGCAATAGAATACATATTATTCTTAATAAATATTAAGGATAGAGTCATAAAAATGTTCCTGAGGCTGTCAGCTGTCTACATGCCATTTTACCTTACTTGTTTTTTCCTTTAAATTTACAATAGAATTTGAGGTGTTCTAGAATTTGTAGTGATGTACTAGTAAGTGGAAGTGGCATTAAAATAACATAATTTGGCCTGGCTTTCCTTTTATTTTGAATTATTAAAACAAGATTTTTTTTCTGTATCACAGGGATAATAATTTATACCTGCCTCACAGACCTGTAGCATGAGAAAAGCTTGATGAAGGAGTGGATATGCAAAGTGGCTTTTAAATGAAAGACTCATAGATCAAAGAGAGCTCTTGGATTGCTTAGGGTTTACCAAGATACACCAGGAAAAACAGGTTTCATATTTCTGCTTGTTTACAGCAACACCATAACAGTGATGTTTAATCAGGAAGGAGGTCTGATGACTAATAAAGATGAAGAAATGGTCAGAGAATGGAAATGGCCTCGGGATGGCGAGCTTGCCCAGCCAGTTATAGCACAGGTAATATTTATTGCTTTACTTTTCTTACAGTTGTTCTTACCACTTTTTTTTTTTTTTTTAATTTCACATCTTCAGGTCTCTCTGAGGTGTCCTGTTTTCAAGAAACATGATCCTTATGCTTCTTCTTTAACACATCCCTTACAAAGAATGGTTCTCCCAACAGACTCCACGTGACTGTGTGTCATTACCTCTGTCTTACTCAAGTGTCAACTTAGTGAGAAGAAGGAAAAGTGAATTGTCTGGAGCTGTTGTAACTCTGGATTTCAATAAAACAGAGGCCCATCCTCTCTGCTGGAGGCATCTTGGAAGAGCCTTTTCTGAGCTTTGGAGTATGAACAAGCCATTCCTCATTTTTCTTTTGTGTAAGTTCAGTAGCAGGCAGCTTTTTGCCTTACTGCAGGCCTGATGCAGTTTCCACTGATGTCCATGAGAAGTCTTCCAATGTTTTGTAGTTACCAGAGCTGGGCCTAGCATGCTGCAAAAATACCACAAACAAAGGTGAAACATTTGAGACCCAAGTCAGTCAGTGTGCCCTCAGGTATGGGGGTTTGTAAGCACAAGTGCTATTTACAGGGGCTGGATCAGGTGGTTCCTTTATTCCTTGCTAATACAGAGCTACTGGCAACATACTTGCTATTTTATACAGGGCATACATAAGGCCCCCTCATACCCATTACATGATGGATAATGAGTAATGATGGGTAACCAAACCCCCATACCCTCTTTTCTTTACTTGGCTCATGCTACTAGGCTGGCAGCTGACAGGAAGGAGTAAGTTCAAGTGAGTGACCATAAAATTCTTACAGCTGCCACAGCTGTTTTGTACAGGCAGATATACTTATTTGGAGCTGGATTTTTTTCTGCAAGTCAGCTTTTGCTTATTCTGTGAAATCTGCAGGGGGTTCAAATGTCAAAAATACCATGCTGTATCTGCGGTTTTGGTTTTAACAAAGTCTGTAAAAATCAAAGCATATAATTATTGAAACAGTTTGGATTCAAACTGTCAAATACAGATAACTGTATACATAAAACTGGATATCCAATACAGAATGTGACAGATTGTAGTATATGAATGATGTGCTATATCAAATTAATCTGATGTCCTTCAAGAGCCACATGAAAATGGAAATGAGTTCAGTAAAGCTGTTAGGTTTTGCAACATGGTGTTTACTTTGTTTGAATAGGAAAGAGTGTCCAGAGGATGGAACATGCTGCTGCAAACTGTTTTTTGGATTAAATGGAAGTGGTTCCAAGTCCCCTGCTTGCTGTCACCAGGGCGTTCTTCATGGTCTATGTGCACAGACAGTGCTGAAGGCTTTAGTGACCACAGTTTTAAGAAAGTATTTTGTATGTGTCAAAATGCTAATATTTTACTGGGGACTCATTTGGACATTTTCCACATTTCACCCACTCACACCACCAGCAGTTAAAGGGAAAGCAAGGACTACCTGGACTTCAGCACAGCCTTTGACACATCTCCCACAGCATTCTCCTGACAAAGCTGTCAGCCCACAGCTTGGACAGGAGCACCCTGTGCTGGGTTAGGAACTGGCTGGAGGGCCGGGCCCAGAGAGTGGTGCTGAACGGGGCTGATCCAGTTGGCGACCGGTCACTAGTGGTGTCCCCCAGGTATCAGTGTTGGGCCCAGTTCTGTTTAATATCTTGATTGATGATTTAGATGAGGGGATTGAGTCCATCATCAGCAAATTTGCAGATGACACTAAGCTGGGGGGGAGTGTGGATCAGCTGGAAGGCAGGAGGGCTCTGCAGAGGGACCTGGACAGACTGGAGAGTTGGGCTGATTCCAACGGGATGAGGTTCAACACGGCCAAGTGCCGGGTCCTGCACTTTGGCCACAACAACCCCATGGGGAGCTCCAGGCTGGGCACAGAGTGGTTAGAGAGCAGCCAGGCAGAAAGGGACCTGGGAGTCTGGATTGACAGGAAGCTGAACATGAGCCAACAGTGTGACCAGGTAGCCAAGAAGGCCAATGGCATCCTGGCCTGTATCAGGAACAGCGTGGCCAGCAGGTCCAAGGAAGTGATTCTTCCCCTGTACTCAGCGCTGGTGAGGCCACACCTCGAGTACTGTGTCCAGTTTTGGGCCCCTCAGTTCAGGAAGGAGATGGAGGTGCTGGAGCAGGTCCAAAGGAGGGCAACCAGGCTGGTGAAGGGACTCGAGCACAGATCCTATGATGAGAGGCTGAGGGAGCTGGGGCTGTTCAGCCTGGAGAAGAGGAGGCTCAGGGGAGACCTCATCGCTCTCTACAACTCCCTGAAAGGAGGCTGTAGCCAGGGGGGGGTTGGTCTCTTTTCCCAGAGGACACGGTCTTAAGTTGTGCCAGGGGAAGTTTAGGTTAGATATTAGAAAGAATTTCTTCACTGAGAGGGTGATCAGGCATTGGAATGGGCTGCCCAGGGAAGTAGTGGATTCTCCGTCCCTGGAGATATTTAAAAAGAGACTGGATGTGGCACTCAGTGCCATGGGCTGGTAACCGCAGCGGTAGTGGATCAAGGGTTGGACTTGGTGATCTCTGAGGTCACTTCCAACCCAGCCAATTCTATGACTATGATTCTATGACTAGAGCTTCCCAAGTGTGTCTGCCTGTCTCCACAGCCTCTGCCTCTGAAGTATGTGTGCTTTCCTGAGTAGTCTGAGAAGTATGAGAGTTTCTCAGTGCTTCCTGCTGTACAGCATCACCTTCCAAGCCATGCACATTCTCAGTACAATTCCTTTGGGCAGGAGTCATTCAGGCCAAGGGCTGGGAGCTGTCTTTGTCCACATTCAGGATTGAAATGGGAGCAACAGCCCTGAAAATGCTTTGTAGACTAAGACCTGGAGTATCCGATCATTCCCTTGCTTATGACCAACTGTCTTGGGTAACTCTTTGAGACTTCAGTCTGCCTCTACCATCCAAAAATAGATGTGAAAATTTGTTGGAGTTAGTAAATCTGCCTTTTTGCTCTTTCAGGTTAATGAGTACATCACAGTGAGGATTGCTGGGCGCTTTGCAATTAGCTTGGTCTACAAGTGGCAACATGAAAGCGTGTGCTTGTCTTTGTCACCACCGCAGGGTGCGGCTCTGCCACGGCTAGAAGAATGGGTATGTTGTAACTGATACAGGATTGTATTTTATGAAGGCCCTTTAATAACATTATTTGCTCTGCAAACTCGAGAATTGATGAGCTTTCCCAGAACATAAACTTTGTAATTTTATTTCCCTCTGTTTGTGCTAAGTACAATGGTACAGAGCGATCATGTATGAACTTCTAGAGACTAAATATAAACTCCAGTGGATTTATGCCAAGGTCTGGCCAAAAGGGACAGTTATTTCGGTGTCCTCAGGTTCCTGTTTCTGCCTTTTGTTTCTGGCTGATTTCCTTAATTATTTGCTATATTTCCTATTCACAACTTCTGGTTATAATTTCCTACTGTTCTACATCCACTGTGTCTTAAGTGCAGCTAGAACAGAGATGAATATTCACTTTTGCGTAGAAAGGATGGTTAAATAGTACTTGTAATTTGTCTAGAATTCTCTGGTCTGTATCTATCTGCTCTCTCTAGAATTGTCAGATAGAATACCAAGTGCATTGACAGCCTTTTCTGAGGTAGGTATAATATATGGTGCTGTAGTTGTCAGGTAATGAAGGAAGCCCCAAGAAATCCTGATCCAAATCATTCTGGTCTTCACTTCCATGCAGTGAGCTGACATTCCAGCTAGGTTAATCATCCAGCCAAACCTCAGCACCTTAAAGGCAAATGCTGTCTTATAGTTGGGCTGAAATAGATGGTTTGTAAAACAGACTCTTTATGTGATTTGTGAGTCAGATAAAAGTTGCAAAAGAGTTGTTGGAAAAGCAGAAGTCTATGATCCAAGTAAAACAAAAACAAAATTCTGTTTGTTCAGGGTTTATTTCCTTCTTCCTGCTGTATAAGAAAGCATTTAACCTAGAAAATGTAAAGCACATATTGCAGGTCTATAAGAGGTATGTATACATGTGTCGTGTCTCATTGATTTCAAGAGAATTTTAGATTAACTCCTGAATTTCTGAGAAACTAAATTTGTTGGAGTAATTAAATGGCATTTTGTAACAGGGTTTCACAATGTGTAGCTCATAGGCTTGGATGCTAGAACGCAGTCAGTAAAATTACTACAATGAACATCACCATCATTAGCAAAAAAATGCCCAGCTTCTCACTCACATACCTTTCTGCTTATGTGGGCAAGGTAACATTGAATTGAAGGGGTATGAAAGTAGTAGATTAATGCATTAAAAATCTAACCTATTTTTCATTTGTTTGGAAACAAAAATTCAATCTGCATTTCATAAGCAAGACCTTAGCTTTTTTAAACTGTGAATCATCACAGCAGAAGTGATGAATACCCTCTTTAAAGCAGGTTAAACATATTGGCTATTTGTCTTTCTGCAAGGGATTCATTCTAAGGCTAATGCCAACCCTCTGCAATCCTGTGTGTGTCTGCTTTCATATCAGTCTCTGCTCTCTATGACAGTTCTTCACCCCAAGAAATGTACAGCATTAGGCATGGTCATTATTATGAGGAGCTGAACAGCAAACAGTGTTATCCATACCCATATAATCCATCAATCCTTTCCTTCCCTAAGGAAGCATCACGTAATCAGAGATCCTTAAAACCAGACATAATACCATTACCTGTCACTTATTAAGTTCCCTTGCATCTATAGTTTACACCAGCAGAAAATTATTTTCTTCAAAGCTGATATAATTTGGAAACTATTGGAAATTTAAAGGAGGTTGGAGATCATTCGGAGGAAATTATTGATTCTTGTCTCTCTAGCCCTCACATTTAACCACAGAGACTTTCTATTAATTTATTCTGAAGGGTTAAGCTCTAATTTGAAGGGGCAAATCTAAAAGAGGAGTATTTTCAGGAAGGTTTCAATCAATAGTCACACTGTGGCATGGTAGAATGTGTAACATTTTCCGAGAATACAGAATATTGGCAAGCAAACTTAAGATTTTGTTAAAAAGAAATGAAAATAATTACATTAACCTCCAGTGAGTAAAATAACAAATTGCAAGTGAAGAAGCAGGTAGTAGTCTGATTTTTATTTATGCAAGAATGTAGCATTACCAAAGTCTGCACAGAATGAAAAATACACTTCAGTCTTAACTGGAGGGAATCCTACTGCTCTGGAGAAAAGTAACTTATCTGGTATCTACTCCAATTTAAAGAATTAGGGAATCCAAAATCAAACCACAGTATTTTGGCTGTAGTACTTTCTGGCTGAAAAAAAGGAACTCTCAAGGGGTACAATATTAAAATTGTTTGTTTTTTTAATTTAACTGTATTTTATTTAAGGTATGAAGTAGAGACTCTGTAGAGCTAATTTTATATTAATTTGAGGTTACAGTTGTATTTTTCAGAGGGGTCTGTCTTAGTTAATTTTTGCTTTCCATAGTTATCAGGGGCTCTTTCAAACACACTGTTATAGTAATTGTTGTTTGTAAAAAGTTATAACACAATGTATTGTGCTGTTACTAGGTATGTTCAGAACAAATTAAATGTGGAACATTTGGTTGGAATGCAGAGATTTAAAAGGCTCTGGATTCTGAGGATAAAAAAAAGCAACAACTAGCAGTTATATCTGCTTCATTTTTTTTTGTGGTTTGTATAGTGCAAAATGCTGTCTTCTTTGGCCACTGGAGTTTTCATGAACCCAGCCAAGTAGACAAATGTTATCAGTATCTACTGTGCTTTTCAGCATTTATTGTTTCCTTTGTCCAGGCTAGAAGAGGGCAATATTCACTACTGCAACGATTCTCCAGTGATGGTTGAGTTGGCTAAAAAAGTTTGGGTTTAAATTACACCCAGTTGTATCAATAACTTGTACTCATAAGGTGTTTGCATCTCAAAGGCATTAACAGTGGATGCCATTGGCAGCACCACAGAACACCAGATGGAATCATTAAGTTCTTAACTGTGTTTTTCCATTGTTGTTTTTTTAAAGCCAAAGTTGACAGAGCTGTTGATGAAAAATGAAGTTCCAGAGGCAACTGCAAGCCGCATAAATTACATCCATGCAGCCAGAGAACTGAGGAATTTGCAGAGGAAGATCCGGAGCATTGTGGGTGACTGGCTGCAGTATTATCGCACAGCCCTAGGTCAGGCATGGTCAGAAAACAACTGGGAATGTGGTTTTATGAGCTTGTTTTGCTGTCAGCAGATACTAGAGTAGATTGAATAGTCCTCTGAAAGTTGTCCCCAGGCTGATCATCAGAGAATACAGACACCTCTGGCTTGAGCACCAAACCAGAAGGCCAATGGGTGACCTGTTACTCATATTGCTGGGCAGGTACTTGATATATTCCTCCAAAGTCAGCAGATATTTCTATTCTGTTTCCACACAGCATGGCACTAAAATTGCCAGGCAAGTGCTGAAGTAGCCCACTCTACAACTGACAGCAGTAGAGGTGCTCTAGAATGCCACAGCATTCAGTCTGATCAGTCCTATAGGGACTGGGCCATTTAGTGCAGATATAGCAGCACATGCTGGGCCAGGCTGATACTTCTGCATGGTACTGCACATACCAAGCACACCAACTTGGTCAGGGATCAGTGCAGTGAGGTTCAATACAGACATTCTGTGTAGATCCTTGAGATACTTTTTGAGCTGAACAGGCAGTGATTTCAGTCCTGTACTGAGAAAATTACAGGGGACAATGGGACAGGTAATGACCTCTCTGGTTCCCTGTTTTCCTGGTAGTGCAGCAGCTTCAGTTAGAATAAGGCTGTGAAGATGGGAAAAGAAAGATTTGGAAAAGAGGAGGAAAAAAATGTGTATAGTAACTACTAACCTTTTCTGGAGGTGGCTGCCCTATATGCATTCATAGTGACTTTTAAATGAACTGTCAGATACCGTATCAGATACTTTGAGTTCATCTGGTGTGAAAACCAGACCTGGGCAGAAGTCCTTGATTTCAGCCTTGGTTTGAATAAAATTGATTTATAGAGTTCATGCTGGTGCATTACATGCCATGGGAATCATGCTTGATACATAAAAGCCTCCTTAAATAATATAAAAAATAGTTGCAAGAACATACTTTGGTTTGCTGAACGTGCTTTAGTTGGATTGGCACTGCCTGAATTCTGTATCTTTGCTGATTAAATTTGCAAAATATACATTCCATATATTGAAGTCCTCATATGGGGAAGACAGCTTGAGCATCACCATTTGCCTTTGAAGGATTAATTTTCCCTCTTGTACTTTGCCAACATCGTTGTCAACATTGATAAGCTATTTTTCTGGATAGTAATCTACCTACCAGAAAAACCTGCCAACAACAATTAGGTATAACAATTAGTTATACCTAATTTAACAGAAGATAACTAGTTCTGGGCAGGAAGAGGGAGCTATGAAAGACTGAGGATCAGATCTGCTGCCTGAATTAAGACTTTGGCCTTAGCAGGTTGAGGGAGATGATCCTTCTCCCCTGCTTTGCACCAATGAGGCCATACCTGGTGCCCAGTGACAGGATCAGAGACAGTGGGCACGCTCTGGAAAACTGGAGGTTCCCTCTGAACATCAGGAAACACTTTTTCACTGTGATGGGGGGGCTGGAGATGGGCAGCAGTTGCTCAGAGAGGTTGTAGAGTCTCCCACTTGGAAATCCTCAGAAGCCATCTGGACATAGTCCTTGGCAACTGGCTCTGGATGGCCCTGCTAGAGCACAGGGTTTCGACCAGGTAGCTGCAGATAGCTCCTTTCCAACCTCAACTATTCCAGGATTCTCTAAGTTCGTGATTACCTTTCAGTATTATTTTTCCAGTTGGGATCACACAGCGGATGAATTACATTTATAAGCTTAAAAACCTCTTTAGTTATCAAATAAGGGCCTGCTTAGTTACTGATTTCATCTGTGGTGGTGTATTGCAGGAATTGACCGCATATGCCTTCAGAAAACATCTGACCTTCCCCTGCAGCCCTTAAGGAAATGCATAATTCAGACTCCAGATGCTCCCCCAGTTACCTCGGTGTTACAGAGATCACAAAGGAAGAGGAAGGAGAACAGTCAAGCTCCCAAGTCAGAAACTCCTCTTCTAGATCAAATACAGTCAGCTCCTCTTCACAGCGTGCAGGAGAAACCATATTCTTATCCTCTCAGGTGAATAAGAGAGACAAGGGGAGGAGCCAAAAAAGTACTTTTCACCCAAGTCACAAGTTGTTAAATGATTCCTCTTTGATCACTTTCTTATGCCGCACAGTAAGAATTTACATCCTTTTTCCATGAAAAGTTATCATCAGTACCTTAGAGACTTCATAAGGAGGGTTTGGGGAAATGCCCCTACTAGATATTAAGTACTGTTTCAGCAAATAAGATTCACTTTTTATTATTATTATCAGTCACATTTGTAGTAGTAGCATCCAAAAAACTGTGTGGAACAAAACCTCCCTTATAGCAGCATTTGTTAAGATGCAAACTTTGTGTGTTGTGCATTTGCCTGATGTTCTACTCTTCCAGGTACCACCATCTACCAATTACATGTAGAAATTCCAAGCTTCAGACTTGCTTTCTCAAGAGTTTGTTTAGAGTCACAGTAATGCTACTTTGTTTCACTTCTTAAAAATATGTAAGAGAAGTCAGAGCCTTTTCAACTACAAGACAGTCTTAATTTAATTTCAAATTATCTGCTAGTCTCAGATCAAATGGCATTTTATTCAAAGGTTATTCAAAGAGGTTTTCAATATCCCTAGCAATTTTCAGAAACCAGACTTCACTCATCCATGGTACATCTTGCTAATGCAAGGTGCTTGTCTTGTTTTGTATTGCCATTAAACTTTCACTTACTTGCTGTTGTTTTCTCATTCAGGACTTCTGTTTCACTAAATAACAATACCAAATCAGAGCTGCATTCAACTCGGTTCAACTTAGATAAAAGAAGGAATGTATTTAATGTCATTAAGTCACGGTAAGGAAATCTAAACCAAGATTGGACAATGATGGCTTCAGTGTAAACACTGATGGTACTAGTTTCTTAGCAGATCATTTCTTAGATATGGTTAAGCAGTTCATCTGTGCCTCCAAATTGTTACACCACTGCATAGGATGCGTTGCATATGGATCGAAAGTAGTAGTAAATTTTCAGACCTCAGTAAGAAAATAAGATGACAGTATTTCTAACTGTATTTTGGTGGTTCAACGTTCCCCAGTGTCTTAGAGGAAAGTTTGCTTTCATTGATAGCTTTGCTTTTCATGGATACCCATAGATGAATAGCCACAGTGCTTTTTTACAAACTCAACTATGTCTGAAAACATGTAAAATTAATGGAACAAATTACTTTTCATGGAACAATACTTTTAATTTCATACAACTAATCTATAGCTCAACTGATGAAGTACAGATTCCATAAATCTCAAGTATTTCATTATTCCTCCCAGTTTGCTGAAATTGTAATCTCATTTTACATACATGTGAAGATGAAAACTGAAAATTTTGCACCCTCTTCTGCTGTCTGTGAGATTACTTACAGTCTTTATTCCCTGATCCATTTCTTTAAGACTTACTTCCTTTTTTCTTCTGGTACCTCCAGCACAATATATGCCCAGCAAACATCTAGTACAGGCCAGTGCTTCTCATATCTCTATTTTAGTGCTTTTCTCTTGGCACAGTCATTTAGGGATTGATCCAACATCTCCAAATGCAGCAGCAATTCCATAAGTTTCGTAAGGCCACAGGGAGGGAGGACTTTAGAGTCTTTTGAGTTTCATTTTGTTTTTTTCTTTTTTTCTGGTCCAAACCCTTCATAACATTTGCTCTCACAATGAGGAAGCTGTGTTCAAAACATAACATCACCTAGAGTAGTGTGGCAGGTTCTTAATGCCAACATGATGTCTTTGCTAGAGGTGTGATGGTAGGGCCCTGGAACTTGACACTCCTAATGCCTGCTTTACAGGACCAGACAACCTCCAGAATCCCCCCAAAAATGTCAAAAGGCTTCCCAAACAAATTAGTCTCCAGGACACTAGTGAAAGACCAATAATACCAGCACACATAGCACATACATATGAATCTAAAATAAGGATAGTACACTCATTTGTCAGAGATAAGAGGTGCCTATGAGGCCATCACATGATTAGGGAGTGGCCTTTGAAGCCTGCTCTTGGCTGCTGCCAGAGCCTGCCTGGCCAGCTCAGCTGGTTAAAGCACATCCTCCCTTCTCCTGTCAGCCTGGTTTCAGAGGCTGTGTTTTGGCAGAATCCAGGAGATCCACAGCAATTGTGATTGCATCAGACCTGAAGAAATACCTGAAACATTTAGATAACTGCACGCCTCAGATAACAGAGGCAAGACCCATCATTTATAGAAATGACTTTAAATGATTCTTCAATTTGTAGTCAATTTATTTGACAGCCTAACTTGCTAACACTTTCCCCTCTGTTTTCTGTTCCACGTGACAGGGACAATCCGAGGGTCACACCCCAGGTTGCTTGTCCTGCTGTGCTTCGAAGAATTATGATGGGGCAGGAGGGGAAGACATGCAGGTGTAGTAATCATCAGATTCCCTACGTGTCAGACTTGGAGTATGATTGCCTCATTAACAATCAGATGTCCTCTAAGGAGCAGGTTATAGTGGTCTGTGTCTCATCTTCACGAACAAGCCTGGATCCTAGTGAAGCCAAGATACAGCAGCTGTATGAAAGCCAGAACAAGAACAGAAGTATGCCTTGTGCCCAGGTAGGTTTTATCAGAAAGTAGAAAGTTTCTCCAGCACATGCTTGAGATCTTTAAAGAGTCCTTTTGTAATAATTTTCTGTTAACCTGGTTGTTAAAATATCTGAAAAACTGTCTCACCAGAAGTGTCTAACTGGTACCAACTCCAAATATGTGTTCTACAGGAATTTTAATATTAAAAAAATACTTCCGAAGTAGGGATAAAGTCTAGAGGTGCTAGAATTAAAAAATAAAAAAGCATTTCAAAACGAATGCTGTCTGAAAACTAAATATTACTGGAACCCATATATTTGAAGACAGTTTAAATTGCTATTCTCAACTTAGAGGAATTCCTCAAATCGTTCTTTTTTTCTGAGAAAAAAAAAAGGGAATAACCCTGAATAATCCTTCGATGCAGGGCAAGAACCTCAAACCTTGATTAAAAATCCCTAGCACTAAGTCTTGGTGGGCTTACTACTTTAGTGGCACAGTAGTAGGAAATCCTGAGGCTGTTGTTTGTGCGTGTGTGCATGGCTCCGGTGGTATTGCAGGCCCCAGTGATTAGTAACCACAACAGTCTATGGCATCAGTTCAGAAGGAATCTGTGATTTGGTAGCACTGTGACAAAATATCTTTTAGTTGTTGTTGTTGAAACATTTGGCTTTCAGAATTAACACTTCCTAACAAAGATGAATGCAAAAAATTCTAGCATGCTGCTGGAAAATTTCAAACCAGCTCATTTTCCTTACAGTATAAACTTATTGAGTAGTGATTTAATACAAGACACTGTCCTCACATTCACACAGCCAAGCTAAGGAAATGCACAGAAGGACTAGAAATACAAGTAAGTTAAAGTGTGGAAGGGCAAAAAGAGAGGTGATTTTTTAATATTTGTTTCGGTGTCCCCTGGAACATTGTCTATTCTTATAATCACCAGAAAATTTCTCCATAAAGCTACCACTGGAATTGGCAGTAGACACTCAGCAGGCATTTTTATCATCTTCACACAGTGTGCACAAGAGTAAACAGTGGTGACTGCTGTATTCACAATTTTCCACTTCTTATTAGACATCAGTGCAGCTGCACTGAAATAGAAGTGCTCAGAGGATATGAGTCTGCACTGATACAGCTTCAATACCAATTAAGGCATTTACATTTCTTCTTTCACTATGTCTCATTTATCCATTCCTTGAGGAACTGGTCACACAGCAACTATAATTTCTGATTGCATTTGAAAAAGTTAGTAAAGAAGAGGTCAAATTCTGGACCTCATGAAGTCTTTGGGAAAACTCCCATGCATTTCAGCACCAGCAGGATTTTTAGTCCAATGGAAGAAGCTAAAGTTGAATTAGAAATCTACATTTTATATAAAGAGGAATAAAGGTGTTTTCAGACCTAAATTTTCATATTATTTTTTTCTCCTGGAAGCCTGACTTAAAAACCTGTTTGGGAAATCTGTTCAAAAAAGGCTTGCATGTTGCCTTCTTGTCTCACAGTTTGGTCCTGTATTTGGCCCCTGTCCACTAATGGCAGGAGCACAACACTTTTGGAAGCCAAGATTCCAGATTATGACAAATCCATAAGAAGGTTGCACAGTGATTAGCTGCTATTCTCACCTTACTACCTATTCTCACAACTGTAAAGTGTAGCTTTATAAATCAGGGAAGCTATTTCTTTTAAGAAGAGAGAAATACATCCAGAAAGAGAAGGTGGGAAATTTAGGAGCCTCTGTCATCGGACTGACAGCATAAAGACCCATCCCTGCCTGGTCTGAAAGAGAAAGATAATTCATTTGAGTTCATGAAGCCATGTTTGGAAAGAATGTTACAAGCTTAATTGGTCATGCAAAATTTACCACCTACTTAATTATATAACTGTACTTCCCTTTTGCTTCAGGGTCGTCAGGATTCCTTTCGCCTTCTCAAGTACAACATCACTTCTGCAGATGCACTGACAGATCGCAAGGGTTCCTTACTGAAAAGGAGACATAATGTAACTCCTGGCATGTTTTTGGTATGTTAAAACAATTATGCTCAATTATTTAACTTTTGATGTGGTCTGGTTACAAGTGAGTGACTTTGGGATTGACATGTGTCATGAATATTTGAGCCATCAGGAGAGCAGAATGCTAATCTTTGTTCTTCAGAAGTACCAACTGTTGTCCCAGCAGCCCCAACTCTTCTCTATCTATTAGCAGTTCAGGGTTTACAATACATCAGGTCATTCCCATTCCACCTGTAAAAAGCAAGAAGCACATGCTAGTTTCCACAGCATTAGAAAAGGAATATGATTTCTTCCTTTGGACTTTGTAGGTTAGATCTAGCCATCTGTGTACCCTTAACCCCATTTCTGCTTCATCTGTGGCAAAAAATCTTGAAGCACATCACACAACATGACAGCATCACAGATTCATCCAGGTTGGAAAGGACCTCTGAGATCATCAAGTCCAACCCTTAATCCACTATCATTGTGGTCACCAGACCATGGCACTGAGTGCCACATCAGTCTCTCCTTAAAAACCTCCAGGGATGGAGAATCCACCACCTCCCTGAGTAGCCCATTCCAATGTCTGATCACCCTCTCTGTAAAGATCGTTTTCCTAATATCTAACCTAAACCTCCCCTGAGAGAGCTTAAGTCCATGCCCTCTTGTCTTACTGGTAGCTACTTGGGAGAAGAGACCCACCTCCACAACATGTTTCAGTCTTTAAAGAAAAGAAAAAGACTCCCAACATTCTGGGAAGTACTCTTCTCAAATGAGGAAGAAGTCTAAGATGAAACATGAACCGAAGTTAAAGTACTTGTGTAGTTTTCATATGTAGTCTGGAAATATTAGGATTTCCTGTGAGAGATTAATTCATAGGTGATTTATTCTATTGAAGTTTTGCATGCAAAGCATACTTGCATGTTTTGGAATACGTTATAGTAATACTGTGAAGAGAGGATTTTCCGGGTGTTGTTCACCTGTGTTGACAAGATGTTCACCTCTGTTGCAAGCTGGTATTAGGCTGAGAATATGCAATCTCATCTTGCATCACACAGAATTGCATTATAATTGGATTTTAATAATCCTCACATCATTCTGTAAACACCATCAAAAGCACTGTTTTGTTTGCTTCTTTTAATTACTTTCTCCTGAAGTAAAGGAGGAGGAGAGAGCTCCCACTAATTATTGTTTGGTTGTTCTTTTTCTACTTCTTAATAACAGTGAGGAAAAAGTACTGCTTCCTGTGTTTCCTCTGTACAGTTTTAGTAGTGGCCATGGTATCAAAACAGAGGGGAAAGGGTTAGCAAGTTAGGCTGTCAAATAAATTGACTACAAATTGAAGAATCATTTAAAGTCATTTCTATAAATGATGGGTCTTGCCTCTGGTATCTGAGGCGTGCAGTTATCTAAATGTTTCAGGTNAATCTTATTTGCTGAAACAGTACTTAATATCTAGTAGGGGCATTTCCCCAAACCCTCCTTATGAAGTCTCTAAGGTACTGATGATAACTTTTCATGGAAAAAGGATGTAAATTCTTACTGTGCGGCATAAGAAAGTGATCAAAGAGGAATCATTTAACAACTTGTGACTTGGGTGAAAAGTACTTTTTTGGCTCCTCCCCTTGTCTCTCTTATTCACCTGAGAGGATAAGAATATGGTTTCTCCTGCACGCTGTGAAGAGAGGATTTTCCGGGTGTTGTTCACCTGTGTTGACAAGATGTTCACCTCTGTTGCAAGCTGGTATTAGGCTGAGAATATGCAATCTCATCTTGCATCACACAGAATTGCATTATAATTGGATTTTAATAATCCTCACATCATTCTGTAAACACCATCAAAAGCACTGTTTTGTTTGCTTCTTTTAATTACTTTCTCCTGAAGTAAAGGAGGAGGAGAGAGCTCCCACTAATTATTGTTTGGTTGTTCTTTTTCTACTTCTTAATAACAGTGAGGAACGAGTACTGCTTCCTGTGTTTCCTCTGTACAGTTTTAGTAGTGGCCATGGTATCAAAACAGAGGACCTTTCAAATATTGTCTCACCTGAACCACTGTAAAATTAAGGGTATATCTGTCAGTTAGGAACGAGCCATTCCTGCAGAAAAAGTACTTCTCTATGTGACACCTATCTGTGATCAGCCTCTCTGTCCACTGGGTGACACCAGCAGCCTATCTGACATTGCTTAGCTGCTGTAGTACCACACAACACAAGTCTGAAGACTAAATTGTTAACCACACAGTGTCTGCTTTCCTGGTAAAATTC
This sequence comes from Florisuga fusca, assembly GCA_038090715.1. Taxonomy (NCBI): domain Eukaryota; kingdom Metazoa; phylum Chordata; class Aves; order Apodiformes; family Trochilidae; genus Florisuga; species Florisuga fusca. The sequence continues at coordinate 3,073,879 of JAAWXA010000004.1, read as the reverse complement.
ACATTTGCTTTCCTTTCTGGTGGCAGTAATATAAATAAATCAAAAAAGTAACGTGCAGAAGATCCTAAATAATCCTAAGTGTTTTCCAAACCTTCTACATGTCCTTTACAAACCTAAAGGAGACAAAGTGGGAAAGTACTCTGTAAAATACGGCATGAACTGAGAGCATGTTGTAGAAAATTTGAAGATGGCATAGTTTAGTATGAATGGCCCACAATCGATGAAAATTATTTTTAACAGCTCTGAGAAACTCAGGTAACTAATCACAGAGGTACAGGTTGATTCTGTTTCATGTTATCTTTTTATGGTTTTTTTTCTGCTCTACTTGTATTTCACTATTACAAAGAACAGTCAACAGAGCAAGCTGAGTTTTAGACAGTACCTAGATACAGACAGATAGGCACAAAAGATGCATGAATAAAACTTGAAATCTAATTATCCTGTCAGCATGGTCTTAATTACTGGTTTTAAAAGCTGAACAGTGAAGCTCAGGTGGCTAGTTCTTTTGCTTGAACAAGAAACTAACCATTGTGTGAGGGAGAATGGAGTGTGTTTTTAGAAGGAATTTGTTAATAGTCCTTTCTATCAGGCCTTCTAGTGTCTCTCAGCTGTCATGATCAGCCAGCACAAACAGAAAGTCCCAAAGGTTTAAGCCTACTTCACTTATTACAGCCACCACAACTTTTCAAATGACACAGAGGATGTGATACAGATGGAGCCTTCTTTGCCATTTCCATGCTCAGACAGAGTGGGTTTAATTTACCATCAGAAGCAGTAGCAATTGATAGCAGTTTCACGGGCCTGGCTTTGAAAGGCAAGACCTGACCAAAGCAAACCTTCCAAAGGTAGCAGCTCCATCTCTCCTTGTGTTATCTGCATACAATGGTGACTTGCAAAGACCAAGAGAAAGAGCAGCTGTCAAATGCAACTCTACCAGGAGTCAAAAATTGGAGAGGGTCACAGNCTGCTTGCTGGAGAGGCCAGTTGCCTTTCTTAGTGTTGAAAGAAACAGAGAATCCAGACCAGTGGACTGACATCACCTTCCATCAGTGACCATGTGTCCACACTGCAAATAAAAGCTATGTGAAAGTTCAGTAACTTTCACAGTTCATGTTGCAATCTTCAAGTGCAGGAACACCTTTCTAGACACACAGATCTGTTTTTGACCTCAGGTTGCCTGATTTTCTCCATCGCATCACCCTGTCAGCCTGACACACTTCAGAAACTGGAAAATGCAAACTTTTAAGAGCTGTGCTGCTATGGCTCAGGTATTCACATCCAGAGATAATTATAAACCTAGAAATATAATAATTCGGTGTCAGTTTCCCTCAGCTAGCTCTCAGGGTATTTAACTATCATTCCACGTAGTCCAGCACTGATGGATGAAAGCAAGTATATTGGCTTCAGTTCACCCTTAGACTGGAGCCACAGTGTGCCTTTGCGTGCCTGTATGTATGTCAGCACAGCACACCATGCTTTGTTATTGTTAGGTTCTTATGTTTGTTATCATAGCACATTTCTTCTTTCACTATGTCTCATTTATCCATTCCTTGAGGAACTGGTCACACAGCAACTATAATTTCTGATTGCATTTGAAAAAGTTAGTAAAGAAGAGGTCAAATTCTGGACCTCATGAAGTCTTTGGGAAAACTCCCATGCATTTCAGCACCAGCAGGATTTTTAGTCCAATGGAAGAAGCTAAAGTTGAATTAGAAATCTACATTTTATATAAAGAGGAATAAAGGTGTTTTCAGACCTAAATTTTCATATTATTTTTTTCTCCTGGAAGCCTGACTTAAAAACCTGTTTGGGAAATCTGTTCAAAAAAGGCTTGCATGTTGCCTTCTTGTCTCACAGTTTGGTCCTGTATTTGGCCCCTGTCCACTAATGGCAGGAGCACAACACTTTTGGAAGCCAAGATTCCAGATTATGACAAATCCATAAGAAGGTTGCACAGTGATTAGCTACTATTCTCACCTTACTACCTATTCTCACAACTGTAAAGTGTAGCTTTATAAATCAGGGAAGCTATTTCTTTTAAGAAGAGAGAAATACATCCAGAAAGAGAAGGTGGGAAATTTAGGAGCCTCTGTCATCGGACTGACAGCATAAAGACTCATCCCTACCTGGTCTGAAAGAGAAAGATAATTCATTTGAGTTCATGAAGCCATGTTTGGAAAGAATGTTACAAGCTTAATTGGTCATGCAAAATTTACCACCTACTTAATTATATAACTGTACTTCCCTTTTGCTTCAGGGTCGTCAGGATTCCTTCCGCCTTCTCAAGTACAACATCACTTCTGCAGATGCACTGACAGATCGCAAGGGTTCCTTACTGAAAAGGAGACATAATGTAACTCCTGGCATGTTTTTGGTATGTTAAAACAATTATGCTCAATTATTTAACTTTTGATGTGGTCTGGTTACAAGTGAGTGACTTTGGGATTGACATGTGTCATGAATATTTGAGCCATCAGGAGAGCAGAATGCTAATCTTTGTTCTTCAGAAGTACCAACTGTTGTCCCAGCAGCCCCAACTCTTCTCTATCTATTAGCAGTTCAGGGTTTACAATACATCAGGTCATTCCCATTCCACCTGTAAAAAGCAAGAAGCACATGCTAGTTTCCACAGCATTAGAAAAGGAATATGATTTCTTCCTTTGGACTTTGTAGGTTAGATCTAGCCATCTGTGTACCCTTAACCCCATTTCTGCTTCATCTGTGGCAAAAAATCTTGAAGCACATCACACAACATCACAGCATCACAGATTCATCCAGGTTGGAAAGGACCTCTGAGATCATCAAGTCCAACCCTTAATCCACTATCATTGTGGTCACCAGACCATGGCACTGAGTGCCACATCAGTCTCTCCTTAAAAACCTCCAGGCATGGAGAATCCACAACCTCCCTGAGTAGCCCATTCCAATGTCTGATCACCCTCTCTGTAAAGATCGTTTTCCTAATATCTAACCTAAACCTCCCCTGAGAGAGCTTAAGTCCATGCCCTCTTGTCTTACTGGTAGCTACTTGGGAGAAGAGACCCACCTCCACAACATGTTTCAGTCTTTAAAGAAAAGAAAAAGACTCCCAACATTCTGGGAAGTACTCTTCTCAAATGAGGAAGAAGTCTAAGATGAAACATGAACCGAAGTTAAAGTACTTGTGTAGTTTTCATATGTAGTCTGGAAATATTAGGATTTCCTGTGAGAGATTAATTCATAGGTGATTTATTCTATTGAAGTTTTGCATGCAAAGCATACTTGCATGTTTTGGAATACGTTATAGTAATACTGTGAAGAGAGGATTTTCCGGGTGTTGTTCACCTGTGTTGACAAGATGTTCACCTCTGTTGCAAGCTGGTATTAGGCTGAGAATATGCAATCTCATCTTGCATCACACAGAATTGCATTATAATTGGATTTTAATAATCCTCACATCATTCTGTAAACACCATCAAAAGCACTGTTTTGTTTGCTTCTTTTAATTACTTTCTCCTGAAGTAAAGGAGGAGGAGAGAGCTCCCACTAATTATTGTTTGGTTGTTCTTTTTCTACTTCTTAATAACAGTGAGGAAAAAGTACTGCTTCCTGTGTTTCCTCTGTACAGTTTTAGTAGTGGCCATGGCATTAAAACAGAGGACCTTTCAAATATTGTCTCACCTGAACCACTGTAAAATTAAGGGCATATCTGTCAGTTAGGAACGAGCCATTCCTGCAGAAAAAGTACTTCTCTATGTGACACCTATCTGTGATCAGCCTCTCTGTCCACTGGGTGACACCAGCAGCCTATCTGACATTGCTTAGCTGTTGTAGTACCACACAACACAAGTCTGAAGAATAAATTGTTAACCACACAGCGTCTGCTTTCCTGGTAAAATTAACATTTGCTTTCCTTTCTGGTGGCAGTAATATAAATAAAGCAAAAAAGTAACATGCAGAAGATCCTAAATAATCCTAAGTGTTTTCCAAACCTTCTACATGTCCTTTACAAACCTAAAGGAGACAAAGTGGGAAAGTACTCTGTAAAATATGGCATGAACTGAGAGCATGTTGTAGAAAATTTGAAGATGGCATAGTTTAGTATGAATGGCTCACAATCGATGAAAATTATTTTTAACAGCTCTGAGAAACTCAGGTAACTAATCACAGAGGTACAGGCTGATTCTGTTTCATGTTATCTTTTTATGTTCCCATGTGGAAATAATTTATTATTTTTAAAAGAAAAATCAGGTTAAGTAGTAGTGTTTTGTGTTTTATGAACTGATTAATTCTTAGAACAGCTTATAAACTACTTTTGATTTAAAAACAATTTAAAGACATTTTATCGTACATGTGCAGCTTTTTGTTTTGTTTTGGGTTTTTTTTTTTGGTTTTTTTTCTGCTCTACTTGTATTTCACAATTACAAAGAACAGTCAACAGAGCAAGCTGAGTTTTAGACAGTACCTAGATACAGACAGATAGGCACAAAAGATGCATGAATAAAACTTGAAATCTAATTATCCTGTCAGCATGGTCTTAATTACTGGTTTTAAAAGCTGAACAGTGAAGCTCAGGTGGCTAGTTCTTTTGCTTGAACAAGAAACTAACCATTGTGTGAGGGAGAATGGAGTGTGTTTTTAGAAGGAATTTGTTAATAGTCCTTTCTATCAGGCCTTCTAGTGTCTCTCAGCTGTCATGATCAGCCAGCACAAACAGAAAGTCCCAAAGGTTTAAGCCTACTTCACTTATTACAGCCACCACAACTTTTCAAATGACACAGAGGATGTGATACAGATGGAGCCTTCTTTGCCATTTCCATGCTCAGACAGAGTGGGTTTAATTTACCATCAGAAGCAGTAGCAATTGATAGCAGTTTCACGGGCCTGGCTTTGAAAGGCAAGACCTGACCAAAGCAAACCTTCCAAAGGTAGCAGCTCCATCTCTCCTTGTGTTATCTGCATACAATGGTGACTTGCAAAGACCAAGAGAAAGAGCAGCTGTCAAATGCAACTCTACCAGGAGTCAAAAATTGGAGAGGGTCACAGCATTTTATGTAGTAATTTCCAGAGCAGCTCAAAAGCAAAACAATAAGTAGTATTCAGAGGTTCTGAAACCTGAAGTAGACCACATTTTTTTACTGTTGGACAGCAGCATGACCTCTGCTGAAGAACTGGGATTGGCCTGATTGCAGATAGAAGTAGTGATCATTAAGAATGAAGTCACTACATTTCTGGTAGATTGAAACTCATTTTTTCATAGTTCTGAAAAACTGGCCATGTGTCAGAGATGACAAAATTCCAGGTCAGATTTCACTTGATTTTCTGTAACATTTAAAGCAGATCACAGAGAGCTCCACAAGGATGGTGCAGTACTGTGTAATTATCAGTTGGTATATGAAATTCACTGTCAGTAAGTGCAGAGTAATTTACATGGGGAGGAGAATCATGTTTATTTGTACAGATGCAAAGATGGACACAATAACTCTCAACACTGAGGTAAGAGAGCTAAAATTTGTTTACTGACATAACCCTGAATACTTCTGATCAGTGCTCTGCAACAGTCATAATGCAAGCAGAGTGTTAGTTACAGAGTAAATAATTCTTGATATTCTGGTACCCAGCATGTGCCTGTCTTCACTGCATCTCCAAAAAGGATATAATGTGGAATGGCTGTTCATGTAAGGAAGGACTGAATAAGGTAGCTCACAAAAGAGATTAAGATTATGAGAAAGCTCTATAAAGCAAAATTGGTGTGGCTAAGGAGTAAGAAATAATTATTAATTGTTTCTTAAAACACAGGAATGATCAGGCATCAATGAATAGATAAGTAGCAGATTTAAACCAAAAGGAAGTGCTTTCTCTCACAGCACATCATTAAATTGTGGAACTCTTTGCCACAGGATGTTGTAGAGGCCAGAAGCCTAAGTGTATTCAAAATGAAATGAGATACATTCCTGAAGCCTAGCTCCATTGGCAGCTATCAAACATTGGGGCCCAAGCAAAGCTTTGGTTGAGGAAATCCCTGAATTGTTGACTGCTTATGGCTGCTGTGGATCAAAAAGAATAGGATTTTCTCATAAATGCTCTTCCTCTTTTCTTCCAGCTACCAGTCACTCACAGGGACAGGATACTGGATGGTTAGATGAGGTTTAGGTATAATCCTACACATCTGCTTTTACACCAGGATGTGCAAGGTTGTTACTTTGATTTGGGTTAAACTTTAATAAAAGGATTAGGGAGCAAAAATGCAGAGTTCATGAGAAGAAGATTCTTTGTGTCTGAAATCATCCTAGCTAAATATATCAAACATTTTTGTACGTATCTTTAATTTGCAAAGATTCACTAAAGCAAAATTAATGTTCCCATGAAGGGTAGGTCTTTTGCACACTGTATGAAAGTAGATTAAAAATTTCCTTAATTTTACATGCTTTCTTCTTGAGACAGATAAGTAATTTCCTGTGATCCTTGGGAATTTCCTTAGATGATCAAGAAAAAAACTTCAAAATGAAGCACAATTGTCCTCTGTGTCTGATGAAACAAAAGACTAACCTTAGTCCACTTAGCAGGACAGAGTCCATCGTTAATTTCCTACTTTAAAAAAAAATGTTGTTCAGCTAAATAAATACAAGTGACTTTGAGAGAAGGAATTCATGGCTTCAAAGAAAAAGAGTTAAGTTCAAGTTTTAATGAATGTATTAATCAAAAAGGAAATGTTGCATGATATTAAACATTTGCTTTTAGACAGCTTTCTATATAGACTTTTAGATGCCTCAAGGAAATGCTTTTGCAGAAGCATTACAGTAATGCAGTTGCTCCCAGGGGCAGTTGCTTCTCTCTGATCATGGCATGTACTTCCTGCCATATGGTCAATCCCTCTCTCTCCCCCTGTTCCCCATCTAAAGATCTTCAGCCAGGATTTAATTACTGTGCCTTCAAAATGCTAGTTTTTTTTTTTTTTTTTTTTTTTTTTTTTTTTTTTTGCAAGAAGTGGCTTTTCAAAAGCATTGTTTGTGCTGAGTTAAAAAAACCCAACCACCAGACACCAAACATTCCTGCTGTTTTCTTTCCCATAGGATTTTCATTCCTCTTTCTTCCTGGAGTAGATGCCTTTTCTGTGTAGTTTACAATTTTATAATCATAGGTTATTTGTGAAGAAATGTGCTATGATAACAAACATAAGAACCTAACAATAACAAAGCATGGTGTGCTGTGCTGACATACATACAGGCACGCAAAGGCACACTGTGGCTCCAGTCTAAGAGTGAACTGAAGCCAATATACTTGCTTTCATCCATCAGTGCTGGACTACGTGGAATGATAGTTAAATACCTTGAGAGCTAGCTGAGGCAAACTGACATTGAATTATTATATTTCTAGTTTTATAATTATCTCTGGATGTGAATACCTGAGCCTTCTAAGCATTTTCCAGTTTCTGAAGTGTGTCAGGCTGACAGGGTGATGCGATGGAGAAAATCAGGCAACCTGAGGTCAAAAACAGATCTGTGTGTCTAGAAAGGTGTTCCTGCACTTGAAGACTGCAACATGAACTGTGAAAGTTACTGAACTTTCACATAGCTTTTATTTGCAGTGTGGACACATGGTCACTGATGGAAGGTGATGTCAGTCCACTGGTCTGGATTCTCTGTTTCTTTCAACACTAAGAAAGGCAACTGGCCTCTCCAGCAAGCAGCAGAGTGCCTGGTTTGTGCCATTGGTGACCTTCTGCTAAGGGTGAAACAGAGGGTGAAACAGAGGTCCCTCAAATGACTGAGGAAGCTAGAAGAGGAAAAATAAAACAAAGCAGGAAGGGGGAAAATTTTGCCCTCAGTAACATCAGCTGCATTTTCCAGTAGTGGTGAAATTCATACACACCTATAAACAGACATCTGTGGAGAAATCTGCCATCCAAGATAAGATGCAAGGCCTAGGATGAAGGGCAGAAGAATCCCTATTTTTTTCCTCCAAAGATGTGAATATGCATAAGACTTCAGAAAAGTTCTGACCTTAACCTATACCATACTCCCTCCTCCCCAAGCAACATTCTAGTATGCAGGTTTGAGATGGGAAATGTAATTAAGGTTTCATTAAATCTATTGAATCCACTAGTGACATTTTTATTGCCATCCCAGATGACAACAGGTTGAAAATACTGCGACAGCATAGCAATAATGAATCTGAGTATGAGAAGCTTCACAGATGATGTTTTCATGATTCTTCTCCCTTGAAAAAATAGAGTATTGACCTGAAAAGATGAAAAAGATGAAGGAAAATCACACCAATTGTATTCCAGCTGATCTCAAGATCTGAACCTTTTAAAGGGAAGGATGGTTTCTATAAATGTAATTTCCTTGCAGCAAAATAAAGCCATGCCAACTTCTTGAGTGCATTCATTATGATAAAGGCTGAACACTTCAAGCTGATTCTGCAGCTTATCAAAAGCGTGGAAGAAATTTGTGCTATATCAGATCATTCAGTGAGTTTGGACTTCTCTGGATTCAAGAGCTGAATGAGAGTCTTCTGGGAACATAAGATTTATTCTGCCATTTGAATAAATTAATTAGAATTACAGTGGTTTTAGTAATTTTTCTCCAGTAAAAATGCTGCTTATGAAATGAGCCTAGGATGTGAAATACTCTATTTATACACAGAGCCTAACAATACACCCATCAACTGTTTGTACAGTTCTCTGTTTCACAAAAGCTGTTCAGGAAAGGCCATAGTCAGGAATTTACAGGGGAATCAATCTCTGTGCTTCTTCTGCTGTTGATGTCTTTAACTAAGACTAAGAACACTGAATTGCTCATTGTGTGGTAATGATGTACTTGTTTGCTTATTAACAATTATTCATTATCTTATTCCAAATCATTCAGCCATACAAACAATAACAGTTTTTGATTACTGTCATCCTACTGAACATGCAGCTTTTGTTTTCAGTTAGTCCTTTTGTTAGGCAGACCTTCCACAATCTCAGTTCTTCATTTCTTTTGCAGTTGAGAAACAACCTCAAGGAGCCATCTACCCTTCCCATTTTCACAGGTACAAAACCAACTACATTGGTGCTATCACTAACACAAGAGGTGGTACAGTCCTGGCACAGCTTGAGACATCTACAAAACATACCTTTAGCCCTGAGTTGGTTTTCTAGAGTCTTTCACAACCCCTGAAGAGAAACAAGCAGTTCCACGGAGTAATTAATCTCCTTCCAGTGTATGATGGAAGTGGGTCACAGGAATCACATGCTGGAAATGCCTGTTTCTCTCCTGTGGGATTCAGCTGTAGATGAGGTGAATTCCACTCTTGCTGCATAACCTATTCATAAAGACACAGTGACAGAAGCTATCCTTCCAAAAATATATCTGAATGCTTTATAGTCATATTACTTGACAGCTTTTCCTATTTAATTTTTCTTCCTCTAGTTAAAGCCCATTATTTCTTGCTCTGTTTATCACAGACATGGAAACCAGATGGTTATCTTTCTTTCCTTAGCAGGTCGTATTTCTGTGTCCTCTCTGTTCCATAACTGTACTCCCACACTCAGTCTTCACGTCTGTGTACTAAACAAGCACAGGTTATGTAATATTTCTTTATAAGTTGTATTTTCTGGAGCTCTGCTCATTGCCCTTGCTCTCCTGATGATTTTCACTTGGTGATATGCATTTGGCCACTCCAGCACTGCTGAGCTTAGGTGTTATTCTTTCGCAGGTTAGATTCCTATTTGCACACCCCACAATGATTAAAAGTTGCATTTTATCAGCAGCACAAGTAATCTATAACATCAAAGTGACAGCTCAACCATCTTACTTTAACCTGACCAGCCCAAGAAGGGTGACATTACCAAATCCAAACAGATGACAAATCCTTCGTTAAATGTATTTCAACTCCGGTGATTAAATTGAAATTAACTTTAGCTTGAACAAATCTTTTTTACTTGAACATCTGAATGCACGTGCACATACACACATGAATTTGTCAAGTTGCCTCCCTAAGGAACAGCTTAAATCAACAGAATTATTTCTAGAATATGAACATGTGAAGTTTGTTAATCTGCATGAAATATTCCTAGACAGAAAGAAGGAAATTAACCTTTAGAATGACCGTCTCAGTCAAAAAAAACCAGAAAGAGAACTTGAAGACAACCCCACTTTACTCCTTCAGTCAGATGGAAAGATGCAGAAGGGCATGTAAGGGGAAAAGTATGGGTTGAACTCCCAAAAACCCTACTATGGATTGCTTAATGTCTGTGTTTAGTATCTAAATGTTCCCCTTTTCCCAAAGGTTAAAAGAAATTAGGACAGAGATATTTATGCTTATAAAACCAATCTACTGTTGCCAATAATAAAACTTTTTTTTTTTTTTTTTTTAAATTTTCAGTGTTCTGACATATTACTGCTCTGCAGTTCAGCATTTTATTAGGATTAAAGTTCATCTTTGACCTTTCACCTTTTTATGTGGAAGAATTAGTCAGGGAGAAAAAGCATTCCACTTTGCCCTGGCTTGCTTATTACGACTCCCTGAAGAATTTCAGTCTGAGGCCATTTGCCAGAACTATGTTTAGCTCTGAGAGGAGGAAGAACCTTCCCTCACTCCAAAATGCCACCATCCAAATTTACCTCTTGGCTTTCACTGAAGACTTGGGTCTTAAAACACTCTGGATTAAGTTTACCCCAGTAGGAGTAAAAGTGCTTTGCTGTCCCAATTTATATCTATTAAAAAAACGTGACCTTCAGAGCTGCTTGCAAGAAAACCTTCTTATTTTATAAATTCCCAGTGTATTAGGAGGGAACAAGACAAACCAAGACAAAGATATTCTGTAGAAGAAAAAATTCTTACTCCTGCCAGCCTGTGAAAGTCACAAGCTACAGAAGGCCATAATGAGAGTCACAGATATTTGGAAAACAGTGGAAAACTTTGGTAATATTTACATAGTATGCAAGTAAAACAAAGCTTCAAGCAGACTTGAATTATATGCTTGAAGGCACAAATTGATTGCTTGTGGTGGAAGGAATAATGAAATTCCTCCCTGTCATAACATTACAGAATCAACCAGGTGAATGGTAATGGAAAGGCTACACTCCTCTGAGAGCAGGAGTGATTGCCAGAGGCAGTCTTCTTGTTTATATCCACTTCGAAATGTTTCGATGTATTGTGTATTAATGCATCAGATCATCTTTGGAATAGATTTATCCACCCTTTCCATCAGCCTCTTCATTTTGTACAACTACAGAGCATGTATGTATGAGAGAAGAGCAGTGTTATTTTCAGAGCATTCCATAGGCAGTCCTGCAGTGGCAGAAAGTTCCATCCCTGTCTGCCTGTTACAGTTTTCATCATTAGCTACAAGGAAACAGAGGCAGGTCTCTAAACAAAATAACAAAACTGGTATGCACAACTACCACCACATTTGGGCAGTAAGACAATGCCAGTGGTTAAGCAAAACCAAGATGAGAAGAGTGTTGTGTGCTGCCTCCTCATCAACATGGCAATGAAAGGCACATAGGTTGGACAACACAGCGTGTAGAGGCTTGCAGCAGCAAGAGGAAACTAAATCAGATTACCCGTGTGGAGAACCCAAAGGCTAGAACACACCAGCAAGTGGTGGCAAAACCAAAACATGAATTCCTGGCACGCGGAGCAAGAGGCAGTAAGATGGGCTGTAGGTGGCTGGAGGTTTCTTCTTTTTTTCTCTGTGCTTCTGCCATAGGCAAGGAAAGAACACACAGAATTGCAGGAGAATGATAGTAGAGATAAGAGAGGAGAAGTATGAGAGACATCAGATCAGAAGGATCTGTGTAATGAGAAATATGGTGGCGAAGGGAAGACCAGTTATGGGAAGCAAGATGAGGAGGCACTGGTTATGAAAAAAAGTAAGGAACGGGGAAAGAAACTTAGGTACAAGTAAAGCGTGAGGAAGAAGCTGGAAAGAGCACAGGGAAATCAAGAGAGAGTCAGGAAAGCCAGAATGAAGGAATGTAGAGAGTTTGCCTCCAGGGGAAAACAAGCAGACACAAAAGGGTAGGTATAGCCAGAGAATCAGTAGCTGAGGCCAAAAGTTACTGCCATTCCCATCTGCTGACATTCACTCAAACCTGTACCCTAAGGAAAGCTTACAGGATTCCCTGTGTTATGATGCTGACACTGCTCACAACATTAGATTTAAGCAAGGGAATGGAAAAATGAGGACCTCTGTTGTAATGTAACGTATTGAACTGTTCAGTGCTTCCAAATTTCCACTGCTGTGGGTGCTCCTCTCACACTCAGATGAAGAGAGCTCTTCACAGTAATGAGACAAGGTTTTGACTGAAAGAAAAATGTTTTAGAGTTGAGTGTAACAGTGCTACCATAAGAACTGTTGCCTATAAAGCTACACAATGTCTGATATAAAATGTTTTTTTCCCCTCTCAGTTACCCACAAGCAAAAGCAGTGTTTGATGTTATGTTTATTCCTGGTTACAGTACAGATGAATACACATTGGTGTGAGCTGAGTGGTCCTCTGGATTTCCTGCTAGTGAATACATTAATTTTTACTTGAATAAGCATTACCCTGAAGTATTCAGAGAGTCTTGACTTGGAGTTCTGCATATTGAGAGCTTTCGTGAAATAAGCCAAATATTCCCAATTGTCAAACACTGGTTTGGATACTACATCAGTTTAAATTATTCTTACAGTTTTAAATTCAATTAAGACAATCTTCACTTAAACAAAGGCTTCTTCACAGAGGCCATCATGTCAGCAACATGTTAGTGAGTCTGGCCTGACTCTGTCACTGTATCTTTACTGACAGAGAAAAGGCTGATGCTATCACCATCTTCTTTTTTTTTAATATAATTTCAACAGAATTTTCTTCAAGCCCTGATTCTGAGATTATCCATATGTTATATCCGTGTGGAATCATCTTTGCAACATTTGGAAAAGTATTTCTCTTTTCTTGAAATTGCTCTGATAATTTTGAGTCTGGGAGCATTAAAAACAGAAGGCTCAACCCAACAGACTTAACAAAAATGAAGAGAAATACCTGAAACCATCCTTTCAGTTCTTGAGATCTTACTGCTACAATGTGCATCATTAATCTGATTTATTTAACAATTCTAAGCTCTAGCACAAAAACTAGCCAAGATTTTGGCTTTTAATGGATCTGTTTTGTTGAGGATGTCCTGGTAAGACAGTCATCTACAAATGCCAGCTTTGGGAAACAGGCGTATCATTGAGACATCATGAAATATACTTCAGAATCAAAAGCAAGTTGAAAACTGTGGAAATAAGAGTTGGAAAATGTTTCTGGATATTTCTCAACAGCTCTGAATTAGCTTTAGGCTCCTGGTTTACTTTTCCAGGGAAATAATATTGCTAGAGTTTCAGATGTTGCCCACATTTTGAATCCTTATGGCTTTTAACATCAGACCTAGTTAATTCCTGTAGGTTTAACATCATTTGTCAAATGACCTTAGTCACCTTTCTTCTGTAGCAAGCTGTTTCCAGTGAGATACAGTATTGAAACAGCAAAGTTTATTTCTACTGATAAAATTTTAGAAGTAGGATAAAATACTCTCCTCCTTAGTAAAAACAAAACAAAGTTATCAAAGAAAAATGTTCAGTTAACATATGCAAAACAAAAAACCCATCAGCTGTTGGGTTTTTTTTTCCTATGCCTAACATATTTAAATGTCTTCCTCTTCAAATATGTCCTCTTATGCCTTACCTAAACTGAAATATTCTCTGGATGGATGGTGGTGGGTTTTGATAGTCCATGAAGCAGCATGCAAAATACTGTTTTACACACTCCTGTGTGCTGTGTTTTGAATTTTTGGAGGGATTAGAAAAATATGAGGTATGAGGTTTTTGTTTGTTTGTTTGTTTCCTTAAATGAAATAAAATGTTTTATATAGCAAAGTCATAAAGGGTGAAAGCTGCAAGCCATAATAAATGTGTAAGTCAAGCTACCTAACAACCGTCTTTGTTTCTCAGCCTATCATCTTTATTTAGAATTGCTGTTGCCAATTCTGCAGGTTTTTTTGTTCTCTTCTTTGGCAGATGTACATTCAAGGAAAGCTTGTCTTTGCCAACTATATTTTCAATGGGTACAGCAAGTCAACTGAAGACCTTAAAAAACAAATATCTAAGACAAGGAGAGATTATCGCATGGGGTACTATCTTCCAAGGGATTTCAAGTTCAGGTATTCTACTTTCCATCATCATGTTTTTTAATCACTTTATTCTGATACCTTTGGCTTCTCTGGCTTCAGTTTCATAACTATAAAGCACAGCAACTCGGAGCAGCAATCTCAATATCAAAGCATTTGCACTTTTTTGGTGTGTTTACAAGTTCTTCATCTTGTATATTACTTCCTGTCCCATTCAGCAGTTCCTGTCCCAAACTGCTGAGTTATAGAATTGTTTTGAGCCAGTCCTGCCAATTATTGACAATATAGAAAGTAAGAAAACAGAGGAAAGGTCCTGGACACACCCCTCCTTTTTTGTGTGTGTGTGTCCAACTACAACCTACTTGTTTTATGGCCTGTTATATTTACATTTTGTCAGTATATACAAAAAAAATAATTGCAATTAAAGGACCAATTACTTTAGTCAGGTGTCTTCTGGCAACAAGCTTCTCCATTTAATTATCAGTTGCAGGGAAGTTTTAGAAGTGTAACCTGGAGAATAGCAGCAGATGGTCAAATATTTCCCAGCTGCATACGGAGCACACAGCTGAAGAAGGGAATATTCCCAGGAGCTAAAGCAGATGCTGCAACAGTTAGATCTCTTGTAGTAGTTCCCAAAGCAAAAGCAAAGGCAGAAAAGGCAAATAATAGCAACCTCTGCAATGCATTTACTACCTAGCTTTTGGGAACCACATAATTATTTGTAATTTAGTTGTGCTGCAAAGCTATAATCAAAGCAGAACTTCAGAGTGCCTGTACTAATGCAAAGGACAGGGCATTTCACTACTCACTTAACCAATACATCTTGCAGGGTGTGAGGATGCTGGTCTACTGAGCTACTTCTGTTAGCTGAGAAGCAGTTGACAGCAGTAACAGCAAAGAACACACAAGACAGCCCCAAATTCAGTCTTTTGCTGAGTTGCTCTTAGCTAGCCTTGACAGGTCATGAAAAGTCCATTCATTTCTTGCATTTCTTGTAGCTTAGCAAGACAATGTATTTCATTTATACTGAACAACAGCATAAAACAGCAGGTTACAGTTGTAGTCCATTCCTCTCTGAAGGAAGCTTGTACACAAACCAATTACCATACTAGTAGAGAACTCAGGAATTCAGTGTGACAGGTAATTAACAGTACTGTTTTCAGCTGCATTAATCACTGGCCTACTGTGCTTTTCCCTCTGATTCTGTGAAAAACTTGCTTGATTGCAGTCAGGACAGATTAGCTTTAGGCTAGGTGTTTTTGCAGATGTTTCTCTGAGTGACTGGAAAGGCTGCACTGGCCTATGAAATTCCCTGAGATGGTTCTTTAAAATTTTCCTAAATATTTCCCACCATGACATCATCCCTAAATGCAGCCTTTAAAGCAAATGTATGCAGTCACACTGATGAGCATAACCTAAATCTAAATCTAACCCATGTCACGTGTTCAGAGCCAGCATGGTTATTCTACATATGTGTTCCTGCTCCTTGCTACTACAGCACTATGACAAGAAATCCTTAAATGCTACCACTGGGACATTCCACAGGGTTCTTCCATGCACATAAGCACAGGAGCAGGTGCAATTTGGGTCACAAAAACAGTCTTAGCAAATGTGATGAGGAGCCTGAAAGAAAGCCAATACTAGGTGACGTAACTATTTCCATATACACCACTATAATTATATAGGTGTTACTAAAAATGTGGCTAATTTCATACTTAAGCAAGTGCCCAATTAGAGATGAAATAATAAGTTGTCCAAGATAGGATGCTTCCATTATTTTCCTTCTTGCAAGCTGATCTCCCAAACTCTAAGCCTGCCAAATACTCAACACGTAGGTTCATGTGCTTGTTCTGTTCACTTTCTTTAAGCCAATACCTTGGGTCTGCTGTAATGGTTAACCTTTCAACTATTTCCTGATCCATACCACACCATGGAACAGATACACTTGAGATTACAGCTGTAGGTCAAGGAAGATCCTGCACTGATGCCAAAGGGATTAGCATCAGTGAAATGCTGAAAATCTTGCTGCCTACTGGGAGAATAAAAGAAACACTATTGTTTCTTTGTGTGTTCATGGCATGATTTCTTGGGACACAGCGTTTTCTTGTTTGTAAATCAGCTGTTTCTCTGATGGAAATACAGCAAGCAGGTTCTACCCTGCGTTCGTTTTTCCCACTTCATTGACCTGGAAGACGAGCAAGCATAGAGACAGCATAGAGATCTGATGAAGGCCACATTTCTAGAAAAAAAAGTGCCTTAGATTGCTTTTCCAAATGTCTCCTCAAAACATGCTTCACTCAGCAAGATTGTTGTAGAGAGTTGTAGTCAGTGGGATGGAGTCTAGTTGGAAATGTTTCTAGTGGAGACCCTCAAGGGTCAGTACTGTTCAATATATCTACTGATGACCTGGATGAGGGAATAGAGTGTTCTATCATCAAGTTTGCTGATGACACAAAACTGGGAGGAGTCTCTGACTCCCCAGAAGGCTGTGCTGCCATTCAGAGGGACCTGGACAGGCTGGAGAGTTGGGCAGGGAGAAATTTAATGAATTACAATGTGTAAAGTCTTGCATCTGGCAAAGAACAGCCCCAGGTACCAGTATAGGTTGGGGACTGAGCAGCAAAGGGGAAAGGGACCTGGGGGTGCTTATGGATGGAAGGATGACCATGAGCCAACAATGTGCCCTTGTGGCCAAGAAGGCCAATGGCATCCTGGGGTGCATTAGAAGGGGGGTGGTTAGCAGATTGAGAGAGTTTCTTATCCCCCTCTACTCTGCCCTGGTGAGGCCACATCTGGAATATTGTGTCCAGTTCTGGGACCCTCAGTTCCAGAAAGACCCAGAACTGCTTGAAAGAGTCCAGCACAGAGACCAGGATGATGAAGGGAGTAGAAATCACCCTTATGAGAAAAGGCTGAGGGAGCTGGGGCTCTTCAGCTTGGAGGAGAATGAGGGGTGACCTCATCAATGTTTATAAATATGTAAGGGGTGAGTGCCAGGAGGACAGAGTCAAGCTTTTCTCAGGGGTGACTAACAATAGGACAAGGGGCAATGGTTATAAACTGGAGCATAGGCAGTTCCGTATAAATATAAGGAAGAATTTTTTCCCTATGAGGGTGACAGGGCACTGGCACAGGCTGCCCAGGGAGGGTGTGGAGTCTCCTTCCCTGCTGACATTCAAAACCCACCTGGATGTGTTCCTGTGTGACCTGCTGTAGGTGACCCTGCTCTGGCAGGGGGGTTGGACTAGATGATCTTTCCAGGTCCCTTCCACCTCCTAACTTCCTGTGATTCTATGACTGTATGTTTCTAGCACATGCCAACCTTCCATGGGACTTACGGACTTAATCTCTCAGTACATTTTTTGATTCTTGTCCATTTGTTTATACAATGGGTACCCCGCTCCACGTTTCTTCTTCAGTATCTCAATCAAGTATGGACTATGCTACAAAAAGCCCTAGGGAAGCTTAATACAGTAAAACTGATTACATGTTGGGACCAGTGGAACAACAGAGCTGGTCTGACTTCATCTTGGCCAGACCCATTACTCTAGACCAGGTTACCTGATGTGGTGCAAGTATTTCCAGTATGAAGCAGCACAGTAGAAGGATGAGAAGAACAGGTTTTAATGAAAGAAATGAGAAATACAGCAGTACAGCTGATACAAAAATTACACAGTGTAACACAAGTGTCTAATAAATTAGCAGAGTACTTGAGAAACAGGAAGAAAGTTTCAGATGGTTGAAGAAAGAGGCTTGCTCAAAAAGATACAATCTTAAGTCTTTATAGATATATATACATTCTTGGCAGTATAGGAAATGTACAGTTCTTACATAGAAAATATTGACTGTCTGAAGTGGTAGTACCAATTCCTGAAGAATATTCTCATATGGTACAGTATGAAGAACAGACATAGGCCATTTAGCATTCAAAAGATCTCCAAGTAAAGGAAAACATTACAGACCTCTCTTGGTAGACAGACTTCTCCTTCTAACAGCAGCAATTAGATCTGTTCAGTATTCCATATGGAAACAAACCAACCTGGAAATAACAAAGGGTAAGCAAGACCTTTGTACTGCACAACAAATTTTGCACCCATTAGGCAACAAGATTCAATCCATAATAATAAATACTCCTGCTTCACCAAGCTTCCCCTTGCCTTTCAGATCCAATTATTTCCCTTCTTCCCCTCTCATCTCTTAAGTTTTTCTTCCTGAGGATATGAAATAGGTGAGAGTGAGTCAGACCTAAGTGAGAAGAGCAATCAGCAGCTGTTAACCTTAAAACCAAGACAGGGAAAGTTTACAGGAAGAGGTGTGCACCAGCTACAGCTCCTAACATCAGCAGAACAAAGCCTTTGTTCTGGCAGTGAAGTCTAAGAGTTAGGAGGGAGCCACACAGCTTCAGATGAAAGGAGCCACTCTGTACTGTCACTGCTTTTTTGGCATTTCAGAAGTGTACAGAGAAAGGCTGTTCCTCAGGAGTCCTACAGGGAGACAAATCAGACATCTCCTGCAGAGCACCTAAGCCTGGTTCCTAGGTTAAACAGCCACCAATCTCCTCAACTGACATGGCATTCTCCTCCTCAAGCCCCATTTATGTGATGCTAAAAGGGATTGTGCTAGTTGTTTCCACATGGTTGCACAGCACAGGGGTCTCTGAAGGGTGATGGGAAGGTGCAACTGGAAGCATGTGACACAGAGAAAAACATTATTTCTTCAGTCATCACTTAACTTAGACAAGAGTAACCAATGTTCATTACTAAAGTGCTTGTACTAAGGAGCCAGCAAAATATTCTGCAGAAACCATTGCCAGGATTGCGGAAAATTAATTTAATCTTCAGGGTGAAAGAAGAATTATAAATAAACTTCTGTATAAAAGATCAAACAAAGTGCTGATACAGCATCTATGTGTTCCTGTAAAAGCATTCCCTATTCCATTCAATCATTACTAATTAAAGGATGGATAAACCACATCCATGCTACCTAGGCAGCTGACAGGGATACAGGATAAGGAGAAAGAATGACACATACAGCAGTAGGCAGAATTTTACTAACAGTAGTAGCAACCAAAAAAACTTTTAAAGTGATTACCATTGCAATGGAGAAAACTACTTCCGGCAAAACCCATCCAAAAATTTTAAAAAATGGTTTAAAATAATGGCTTAAAAATAATAAGCATGATGCACCTCATCAAATATGTGAAAAAGGCTTTAGGTCTTGGTTCATATGCATGGGAAAAAGGAAGGAAGTCAAGTGGGAAAGTATGAAAAAGAGAAACAAAAGGGTTTGGGAAAATACTACAGGCAATACTACAACCAAGAAGGGCCAGAACCCCTTTCTGCTACTCCCTACATCCAAGCCAGAACTGTACTTCTTGGAGCCCTAACAGAGCCAACCACCAGGCCTCATACCTGCTTTAAAGACCTGATGATCTAAGGCTGCAGGTCCCAGCAACTGTGCTCAAAGCAGCATCAGCAGCTGGCAGGGCAGGGGCAGGGGCAGCAGAGGAGCCAAACCACACAGGGTTTTAGTGCAGTCTAAGGAGAGAGGCTGACATCATACAGAGCTTGAAGGAAGAGATAGGGACATTGGGTTTAGAGTCAGCTTGAAACAGACTCAGCAGGACCAAATCTGTCTGTGGAAACAAAATGTAGATAAAATAGAGGGGCTTTTAAGAGCTGGTGAAGACTACCAGTCTGGTGAATGTTTCCTGTTTCCACTACACACAGAAGAGAAATTGGGGATCCTTCCCAGTGTCTTTGAACTTCAGAGTGTATCATATGTGGTTTTCCTCCATAAACCTGCCAGAAATCTCTTGCTGCAGTTTGTTCTTTTTAAAATTTCAACTCTCATTGAGTAACCAATTAAGCAGCAGATTAACAAGGTTCTTTTCTTTGCCTCTGGTTTCCTTGGCAATCTATGCTGCCCTTAGGCCTTGTTTTGGGAAATGCTAAGACTTAGCAGGCAGGAAATGTTGAGGAAAGTATATTTGTTTACATGTTTAAGACAGGGCAGATGGACGTACAGACACAGCAGCTCAGGTGCAAAGCCTCAATTAAAGAAAACAAGGTTAAATAGCTTTTCTAATTAAAGGTATGCAATCAGTGTGAATTTTAAATACTTCTACTCAGCCTGCTTGGTAGACTAGAATTCAGATCCTTTGCTGCCAGATAGCAAGATCTAAGGTTTTGCTTACCTTCTGATCAAGGAATTGAAAAGTTTGATATGAGAAAAATACAACCTCTGGATAAGGCTTTTGATCTGATACGTGGCAATACACACATACAATATAAAGTGTGTATTATAATGTATATATAAATATAGAAAAAACTCACACAAACCCCTCAAATTAAGTTAAGAAACAATCCATTAATACTGCTCAATAAAAATTCAAAATGCTTCAGTTTAGGGGAGATTTAGTAGTAACTGCATTCTGAAAACACATGCTCTTTGACAGTGGGAAACATTTAAACACTACTACCACTGCTCAAGGCAAGGCAGCTGCAGAGCCAAAGCACATTGGCACAGCAGCTGGAGAACTTTTTCAGCCCCTGCTTCAGAAAGCAGCAGCTTATTTAGGGGAACACAGACTCAGCCATAATGGTGCCACCCTCCTGTTGGGAAGAACAAGTGAAGCTTACTTAATGAGAAGCATGTGTTTGAGCATCAGTTTTGCCAAGGAGAAACTACCATCTTATTAAGGAGAGAGATTTCTGCAGGTGGAAAGTCCAGGAAAGCAGAGGAGGGCAGCAGCGCCTTGGTGTGGATTCCCTCTAATCTGTATTTCATAAAGTTTAAACGATGGGTTCAGAAATGGAGGGAAGAAGTGCTCAAGTTCCTAAAGATCTGGCAGCAGAACGCTGGAGAAGAGCTGAAAACTGCTGAGAGGGACCACTAGAGGATAGAACAGACCTAGCAAAAACTGGAGCTTTGAAAGACAAAGCTGAGCCACTGAACCTATCTTAGCACCCCTAGAGTCCATCACCTCAGTGAAGTCCTTCCCAGAAGTGGTCAAACTGGAAGAGCTTCTGCAGCCCTTCTGTGCCCAGGCCCCATGCTTTGCAGTGTGGCCACTAATGTTTAAGCTTCTGTCAGAAATATAATACCTGGTGCACCACAGGATAGTAACCTGTGAGATAGTAGGTGAGAAACAAACGAGCAAAAAAAAACCAAACCCTCCACGATTGGTTTGTATAATCATGGATGCTGCAATAGAAAAGATAGAGAAAATAAAAGATAGAGAAAATAAACCCAAAATCCTGAGGCATCCCACTCCTATGTAGGTTTCACTCAGTACTGTTCCAAAATCTCTACAAGTTTTGCAGATCTGAAGCACTCAGGTGCACACAGACTGTGAACGCTCATGTTAGGACATTAAAAACTTTGAGTGAAATGTCATACTGAGCAGTGCAAGAACAGACATCATAAACTTGTTTGAATTTGACCAGCTGTGGCTTTGGATGAAAGATCTGGAGGACAATTCATAGAATTCTGGCTTTTATCCCATAATACATTTAAAGCCTTTCATTGTTATTGTTATTATTATTATTATAGAAACACAGATACCAAAGATTATAAACAGCCCTCATTTATGGTGCTTCTATTGAGATCAAATGCATGATTCTCTGTTAGTGATGACTACTGGAGATATTAAACACTGACTTCTGTTTATTTAGGAATGGACCTCTTTTTAATAGCACAAAGTAACGGAAAGCATTGGTCATGCTCTATTTGGAGATTTGAGATTATTTTCAGTTCTCATCTGTGCAGCTGGAGAAGGTCAGGAAGCAGTCTTTAAATATTGAGATTTGAGCACACATCAAGCCAACTAATTACACTTATTTTGGGTCCTTGTACTGGAATTACAGTTGCTTCTAAAGCACAACTGGTGTTTTTCAGTAAGTCAGAATTACATCTAAAAGCCAACATACGCCAAAAGGATGGTATAAATTTGAGGTGCTTACATTATTATTTCTGTTTTGACTGTAGTGCTCCCCATTATGGTGTCTGCTTTCTGTTTCAGTTCTCAAGTCAACTTGGGCAGTCAGTATGCATTGCTAGCTCTAGTCATTCAGATGCTGAAGATACTGGTGCATCATGCTGTACTAATAACACACACAAAAAGAATTTGTGTGTTGTTTTAAAATGTGAAACTCTTTGGAGTGGTGGTAAAGGGGAAGACTGTGAGTGTCACAGGGACCAGAAAGATGGTAAGAGTAAGCAGAATAGAGAAAAAGACAGGCATGATAATTTCTGTTTTATTTGCAGTATAAAAAACAGCTCTTAGTTAATCTTTTATTTAGGTAAAAGACAGGTCTTGGGCTGCCTAGGCCTGAAAAACAAAAGAAAAAAACAAAAAGGCGAGGCCAAAATGAGTGAGGAAAATAATGAGCAGCAGTATCCTCAATCAACAGAAAATACGGAGATGAAGAAAGCAACATAATGGAGTTGAGTTTATCCCACTTCAGTCCAGACACTAGTGATGTCAACTCACAGCATGTAAACATTAATTCAAACTGGTTTAAATTTGAGCTGTGGCACTCCCTCTCGTCACCCAGGCATGTTTTCCCTCCTGCTCCCCTGAGATGCTACGAGTGCTCTTTAACCACATGATGAAGTAGTTGAAGGAGCCAGTGGAAAAATACAGCAGTGGTGCATTTTCAGCCAGATCCACATCCTAAATCACTAAGCCATTACCAAAGCCAGCCTAAAAGGAGGGACTAACGCTACACACGGCCATAGTAAGGCCATAGCAGCCTGGACCTGGACTGGTTTAAGCTGCTATAGACCTGCATCCCTTAAAGCAGGCTGTCCCTAAGGCCTTGAAGATTTAAAGCCAAGAAGGCATAAAGGTAAAAAATATGCTGATCATGTGAAAGTATTCAAATTTTGGTCCTATCCAACTCTTTTAAAATAAGCCACTGTAACAGAGAAACAACCCCTTTTCCTTACCTAGTAAACGACAGTCACGTCTCCAGAACACTGTGTTCAATTCAGAAAGTATAAAATGAGCTAACAGAGCATTCAGGGACAAATTTTATTCTGACAAACATGCCACTAGCATAAGATGGCAGTGTGAGAGGTGAGTCAATATTGAGAACAGTTACAGACTGATCTGGAGCTCTCACTACACTGCTGTATCCCTCTACAAAGCAAAGTTCACAGTAGGTAGATTTTACCCCTACCTATGACCATGTCTTGTTATCTCAGTTAGAGTACCACAACCACTGGTCTGATTACTGCACAAATTTCCAAGTCAAATAAATCAAAAGTGTATTTTTTGGCATTTAAAATTCAAGGGGATAAAATAAAAAAATAAACATGAGGGAATTAGGTATCATGAGAATATGAATAAAGTCCACCTCCAAGCACTTTAAAAGTTAGCCACAGAAGCCTTCAGTTTGATCTCTGATATCCATATATCTGTATTCTTGTGTCATAATATTTTGTGATACATGCTTATTAATCAGAGAGGGGAACAGCTCTGAAAAGTCAAGCTAGAATTTAAACAAGTGTTGTTTGACATCTTTCATTTGTGTTAGACCAGGTGGCAGCTGTTGGAAGACCATTTTGATTTAACAACTTTTTGTTTTGTTAGCAAAGAAAAACATTGTCCAGCCAAATCCTGCTGACAGTGAATAAATATTTCTCCTCCACCAGATCAAATATTTTCATTTGTCATCCTAATAGCTAGGGGTGAAAGATCTGAAAAGATTTTTTTCCCCTGTATCTACTTATATATATTTGAATGGCTCAGTGTTTTATGGGAGGTATTACTCCATATTTAGCACTGCTGAGGTTATGTCTGTAAGTACTGCACCACAGTTTGGTTATTATAGTGCAAAAACTGGACAGATTTCTATGGGAAGCAACAAAAAGGTGGAAAACCTGACCTCTGTGGAAGGAATGAGAGAAGTGGGCTTGCTCAGTTCAAAAAAAGAATTTAAAAAATCTTTATTAACAAATCTCGTTTGTAAAAGACTGTATTAAAGGTGAGCACATACTGGCATTGGGACTAGTAATAACTGACCAAACATGGGACTAAAATTTTAAGGAAGAGGATTCCATCAGGACCTGCTGACAGCCACCACCACTGGCTCAAGAAGTCCCTGAGCCACAAAGGGTTGAGGATTAGCCTGGGGAAACATCATGATGTGAACTCTCTTTTCTCATACTCTTCCCTCAGCATCTGCTAGTAGTCCCTGTCACAAACAAGATCCCAGAGTACTCTGACCAAATGCCTTTCTCACCCTCTTCCAGCTTCTCTGCTGCTTTTGTCTTATATTTAGATAGCTAAATGTTGAGTAATCCTCTCTTAAGAGTATAACTGTCTCATTACTGCAGCTGGTAGAAGTTTTTGCATTTGCACATCTTGCTTGTAGTTGACACAGGCACATTTGAATCCATTTGAAAGATTCTTAATCTTCTGTTATTCTCAAGACTTGCTTCAAATACACCACTTTTTTATTTCAGTCATGAAGACATATGCTGAAAAAAAGGGACAAGTAATCTTTTCATCACAGATCTTTTCCCCCATTTAAGCCTCTACCTAGATCTTTAGCTGTAAAAGTTAAATTACATAAAACATGTAGTGCTAGGTTATAATCCAACCTAAGATGAAAAATCATCTTTGAAGTGCCTTCTGGGTAGGACAGGAGAAGAAGAAATTATTTAACCCTATAATAATTGTTTTTTTACAGCTTCACAGAGCTGCTAATTGGAAATGGAATAGGAAATCTGTGTGTCGTGTTAGCTCTACACCTCATAAAGAATTTTGGCTGTTGATATCCCTTGGCATAACTCACTATTTACTGTGGATTTCCTGATGAACATACTTTTAAAAGTTATAAAGCTGTAAGAAGTAAATGTTCTGTTTTCACAAAAATCCCTATTTAGGGTAATGAGCCAAAGAACACAGGACAGGACTAAGACCCTGACATGCTCAATATATTAACAGCACTCTTTAGGGCTAATGCACACTTCAGTGTGTTCATACATTTTAAATGCAAGAATAAATTATGATTGCCAAGAAAGCTGTCAGGTTCTTGAAGGAATCTACAGGATGTATGCAGAGTCCTTTCAAATGAGCTAATCATGAGGAAATCTGGATTATAACAGATGTAGATGGAGCCTGGTTATTAAATTAGGGGAAGCCATGCTTTGTGTGCTGTACACTGTTAGCCTTAGCCATATTATCCTGCAAGGTGAATATTAAATAAATTAAAGTAAATGGCCTGATAGCTGTTACATATGGATATGGTGACAGGCAGAGAAAGCAACCGAGCCCAGGTGTTCGTATGGGCAGTTTCTAAGACTGCATTAAGATCATGCAAATCAGTTAAACTGCTTGTAATCTGCCTTTGGATCAGAAACTGCTCCAAAAAGTCATGCTTTAATCATACCCATGTCTCATGTCAAGGTTCTCTTTGCCAGTAATGTAAATGTGAGCAACCCTGAGTCGCATGTCAGCAACACAGTATGTGCTGATAGAGCTGTTTGGAGGTCAAAGCTGTAAACTGCATCACTGCAATAAGAATGGTGGGAAAATAGCCCCTCAAAAGGGAGGATTTTTGACCCAAGCAGTCTCAAAGAGTTGGTTTGTAACACCACCAAGAAAACCTGTGTTGACCCAGATGATGGGTGAGAATGTATGGCTAATGAAGGGGTTTCTTAGGCCAGTTTCATCACCAAGACCCATGTATTATAAAACTGGGCTCCAAGTGAGCTGCCAAAGTAGATTCTCCAGGTCTTTTGCTCAGGGCTGCTGCAAAGGAGTAAAGAGCTAACAATGTATATATATATGTGAGGTCTGAAACCTATTTTAGTAACAGTGCAAAGCACTCGTGCTACTACTGACTTGATCCAAAATTGTTAGGGCAGTGATAATTCATATCCTAAATCTAAAATTTTTTCCAAGTTGTAAACTACGATTCAGGCTCCATGGGAAAAGTCCAGGAGTATCAGCTCTAAGACACAAAACATTAGATCATGAGATGCTAGTGGATGAGTTTGTGGGAAAATACTAATGGAACATTTATTGAGGTGGTCAGAACAATTGGCTAGGAACAAAATATATCTGGGCACTTTGTGAACTCAAGCATCTCAAGTAAAGGATGAGGAAGACTTCTTTCTCAGAAGCATGGGCAATGCTTCAAACACAATTTATCCAAAGCAGTAGTTCTAGAGTTGATAAAAAAACCTGCTTATCACAGAGAAAACTGAACAGTGTTTCATCATCTAAGCCAAACCTTTACAGGTTACAGAAGAATATGCTCTACTGCTAAGGGGAAGCTTAGCTTCTGAACACACTATGAGAAACATAATTTTTGTTTGTACAAGTTCCCCAACACACAACCCATTCAGCTTCCAGTAGGTCACTCAAAATTAAGGGCACAGAACACAGTGTTACTGGTTAATGAAGAATAACAAAACGTTATTTTCCCAAAATCTGTTTGTGAGGAAGAAGGCAGGCATTATATTGTGAAAGAACAGTCTTAAGTCGCACACTCCTTTCTCTATCACTTGATATTTACCTCTTTATGGTCTGTGAGAAAATCCAGATATTTAGCAGTATTCATATAAAATCACTGATAGAAGAGAGGAAGGTTGAAAGTAAGCACTTGCTTATTGGTCAGGAGTTCCCCCCTAACCTGCTGACCTTCTTTAGCTTCCCCACTTACCCTGACAGCATCCTAGGAAAGATATTGCATCTAATAACCTCTTTATTCTTCTAGAATCAGCAAGAGGCCAAAAATACCTTCAGTAACTAGTGAGGTGTTTTGTAATGAGAAATGTATCAAGGTCCAAGTCAGGTATTCCATACAAAGAGGCAGCTCTCCTGCCATCAGAGACGTAGGACATCTGCTTTTTTTTGTGTCAGAGGGCAAAATGAAGAGAAGGCACTGAAGCCATCAACCAGCTCCTCTGGGAGGTATCAGTTTGCTGCTCCTTGTAACACCACCACGGGGAAAAAATCCAACCCACATAACCTCATACCAAATATCCAGACTTCAGTGCTGACTAAGTTACAAGATATACCTAAGAAATGACACAAATCTGGTTCTTTCACGGATTCTTAATCACACAGGTTATAGTTGTGATCTAAGGAAAAATGAAAGAACTTTAGGGAAAAGCAAGTATGCTGGTGGAACAGATTAGTCTGTGCTGTTAAGCACTCAAGAAAAATTTTGCTTTAAGAAAAGTACTTCAAGACATAAACAAAATGTACAATCAACCATTAGATCAAATCAAACAATTATATTAAGGTTTAATTTACAAAAGGTTAACAAATAATTAATAGTTGTTTTAATAAATAGGTATTTACTTCTCGTCTATTATCAGACCAGCAGATAGCTTTTAGCTGTCTATAGTAATTTCTACTGATGTGCTTATAACCCTCCCTAACACATACTACACATTTCTCTAACATGAATTATAACACCTAGAAATCATTTATTAACCCTTTATAAAATTCTAAATAAACCTTAATATGAAGCATGACTAACTTTGTACTATTTTAGCCCTATACCCCAGGACACATCAAATACTAGCTCTTTCAAGTTTTTATTTAAAATTCTACATTTTAGTTGGGAGCCACATCACTAGCCACAGAATCACAATGCCTACGGTGGCTTAGCCAACACACTGCAGACACAGGAAGTGAAATCAAACTGGTGGGGGATCACAGGGAGCACTTCAGGTTCTTCCAAAAGAAGTGTCCTGGCTCTTCTGTTGGAACTAGCATTGATACCATGACAACAGAATCAAAAAGCAAAAACGGGAGTCTGTTTGAATTCAGTACATTGTTTTTCCTTCTTTTTAGAAAAAGAACACAATACAGTATAATACAAATAAATAAAACAGAAAACACAAAGGTAAATTTGAAAACCCACCACTAGGATCTTAAAAAGGCAACAGCCAACAATTTCATGGATGCAACCTAAACTTCTCTTACCTGCAAATTTTTATTCAACTTAGAGGTCCTATTTTGCTTATCAGACTGAGAGAAAAAGATGTATTATATTTAGGTCTCCTCTTTTTCCATCCAATATTTTCATCTTGAACCCCCCACATCAGTTTTTTCCATCAAAATGTCTGCTGTTGGTTTTACAAAGTTCAGCTCAGACTTACACTTTCCCTTCACTTTCAGAGCCTCTATCTTCATTCTCACAGTCCTCCACAAGGTCTTCATGCTCCTGTGTCTTCTCTTCTGCCTCCTCCTCCTCATCTCCAAAAGTCTCTTCTTGCATTGTAGTAAATGTGAAAGACCTGGCAGCAACCTGTGCAGCCAGACCAGATGTGAAGTTTAAATCTGCTGATCTGTGGAGCTGGGCTAGCCTCTGCTTGATTTTGGAATATAATGCATCCTTAGATTGAAACTGTGAGACCTCGGCTCCATCCATATTGCTGGGCTTGAGATCTTCAACTTCCTCTTCATGCTGATAACACATTCCTTCTTCAGCCCCAGTAGAAATACTTTCATCAGTAGTACTGTCTTTGTTTTTCTCCATCTTGGGATCTTCACACAAATATTCTGTCCTGCTTTTATCAGCAGCATTCACTTTTGAATAAGAGTCGTCTTCTTCAGATTTATCACAGCTTTGGCTGCAGTCCTGCATTTCTGTATCTGAATTCATATGGGATTCCAAATTATTTAGTAGCTCCAGTGGTTCTACAGGAGACAATGGTTTCACTGCAGCTTAAAAAGGGGGAGAAGAATTAAATGATAACTAAAAGCAAGCTGCTATATATAAATAATTTGTGTCTAAAAAATGCAAGATTGTAAGGATTGAAACATCTTAAAAAAACCTGAAAACAACGGAAACAAAAAAACCACAATCAAGCAAAACTTAGAAGTGTTTTCTAATCACAAAACTGAAGTGAAATGTAATAGCTGCTTGTTGTAACTACTCCTTAAAATCTGTGATGTAAAGAGACAGCACAAAATTGATGATGGTTAAAACTGGCATCGCAGATGGTGCATTCAATGTTGAAGTGAGAAACAGGCAAAACGTCTGCGCTGTGTACAGATCTGAACTGGCTTCATTTTAAACAACATTTTACCTGACCCCATACAGACAGCTGGTACATGGAAAAGTCCTTATAGGCAATACCTGATCTCATACACCACAACATACAGACACGACACATATTCATACGGTCAGGTAAGGTGTCCTCACAATAAAGTGTGGTTTAATTTAGCCTCTCTTGAAGTTAGTAGCAGCAGCGAGTCCCATTGCCAGCAACGGGATGCTTGCCAGGAAGTCTCTCCTCCCAGTGTTAAGGGTTAGTACAACTCGGTACAAGCACTTCTTGAAGAACAGACGTCTTTCTTTTTAAGAAAACGATACAATGTCCATTTCCAAGTAAGAGATTCCCTAAACTGCAGTGGCTCCATTAGAGTAGCAGCACGAACATAAATGAGAGCGGCAACAGCAGATTCCCAAGTGGCATTTCCCTTTCTAATTCCATTCTGACTTCACCCCTGTAAGCAGAGATGAAAATAACTCTGGGAAATACACAAACTTTTCACGGGAAACAAAATTTACGGTATTGCATCCTATTTCAGTAATATTTAGCTAGCTGAAGGCAGGCACATCATTATGGCTGTCACACTGATAATCATTGTCATTAGCCCACTTGAAAGACTGTGGCTTCCAATTTGTGTGGTATTGTTTGTTTCAAAACCTTAAATACCAAAGGAGCACTGCACCAGACTCATCTCAGTTGTTCAGGGGGTAGTTCTTTCCCCATCTTGTAAAAAAAGATACTGCTGCTTATTTCTGCCCATTTGCTTAAAGAGGCAGGAATATACACAGTAATCTTAACATTTGGGAGCAAATCTGTTGCCTGCTTCCTCCAAAGAATACTTCCAAAGCCAAAAATTCTCAAAAAATAAATAAGATACTTCAGATTGGTAGCTGGGCAATTTGCTGAGTTGATCAGTTAATAAACAAGGTGGAATTCATCAATTCTCAGAGTCTAGTGTTCCAAATCTGAGAAACAGCTGTTCAAGAACCGTGATATGGACAAGTTGGGAGTAGGAGAAACAGCTGGGTACAATGCAACCATTGCAATGCAATCAGAATAACTTCTGGGGGTGAATGGGCTAGGGGAAAGGCTAGAAGGGATTTTGCACCACAAGAAAGTTGTTTTACAGTGTTTGACAGGTGAAAACAAAGCCACCAACATGTCTAAATGACCAAAAATACAAGTTCAGTGAGACTCCCATAAATTACCTACTGCCCAGACTGTAAGCAGTGTTACCATGGGCCTGGGCACATGTGCTTTGTTTGGTCTAGTGCTCTGCTAAGATGATGTTTTAATTCTGGAATCCAACCTGTCATCTCCAGTTGACTTCATGCTGCGTTCTTCAGCTTTATCAACCTGTTTGGAGCTGATCTCTCTTATGCTGGAACCCTCAGCAGCCCCTCCATCAACAAACCAAAACTCCTAACAAATCTGTATGGCTTGCTAGCTAGGTGTATTGACTAACAAATTAAAGCCTTTGAATCCTTCAGGATCTTTTTTCAAAATAACTACAAGTTAAGAGAACACATGATTTGTGAAATAAAATTGTATTGTAGAAGCAAGATGGAAGAGGGCTCTGAAAACGTGTCCTGTCAGGACCATTCATTGGCTGAGGACAATGGAGACAAGAACGTGAGTGTTTCTGGGTTTAAATCTTCAAGATAAAGCCAGCAACAAACGTGGAAAGGACAGCTCACAAAAATCAGGGATGATCTGTGCAGGCAGAAAAATTGAAGTCTGCAGCGCTAATATGTCAGGGTCCACAATGTCATATTCAAATGACTTGTGTTTCTTTTTAAGAAATAGTGAAGAAACTCCTTAAAAACCAGTAGGAGATGTTATGTCTGCTCTCTGATATCAGTGTTTTAGATTAGACAGACACAGTCTCTGAACCAAAAGAAGACAATATTAATTACTCTCATGAACCACCTTAATGTTTTCAAGTTTTGTACCGAGTGGAAACAATTAATGATCAGTCAAAAGCAGCTGCAGGAAATCACACTATCCCCCCTCCCCAGCACTGAATCTCTTAATCCTAAAACAATCTAATACCTATACATGGAAAGGAAAAGAACTAACATGAGCCACAAAAGCTTCCAGGTGAACAGTTACTGAAGATTAGAGGAGTCAGCTGGCACTATCCAGCTATGGCCACAATTGGCCTGAGGACATATTGATGTCAACAGGTTGCAGCTGCTAACCTAATAATGAAAGAACCCAGGGAGCTCTCCTGACACCTCTTTCTGCAGCAGTCACTAGATTTGTCAAGACTGGAACTGGTGTTAGGATTCCATCCTTTTCCCTTCAACAGGGACGAAAGGAAGACTTGAGATTTATGTGAAGAGTTGTGTGGTATTGCATTTACCACCAGAAGGGTAATACAGAAATCCTACTCTTGGGCAGACTCTGGTGCAATTTGATGTCTAAAGTCTTTTCTAACTCAGCTAGAAGTTAATACCAATAGCCAAGTGACTTTTCTTGCCATAGTTGCAGCTAAACAGACATGAAAAAGAAAGTTGTGAAGAACTAATATTTTTGTGGGTTTGATGTCAAAAGAAACAGCCTCAAAATAGGTACAGTCTGTTACTCTGTGTTCCCACTAAATTATTGAAAGGCACAATCCATGGTATTTTTTTCCTGGTAGACACTGGCAGAGGCAGAATCCTTTGACATTTTGCCAGAATTGAGGATTATTTTTCTTAATATACAGCATGAAAATTTTCAGTGGGCTCATCCTAAACTGTTTTATTTAAGAGGAAGGGATGAAAATGTAAAAAGGAAAAGATGAACTACAGCCAGTTTTGAAGATAATAAATCAAACAGCTCAAGCATCAAAAGGAATCAAGTTATATCCAGTCTTAGTGCTGGAAACAGAGACAGGCTGTCTTGTTGAGGAAAGAGAAATTTTTATCTTGCCTTCAAGTGCAAGTGAATGGTGCTACCCAGAAGTCCTCAGAGTTAGGAAAAGCTAGTTTGAAAGAACTCTTCTTGTTAAGAGTTTTGGGGATATTTTTTTGAAAACATGTTCTGTATACTCACTCTTTGATGGAAACAAAAGCCAGTCTTACTGTTTTATGAGCCTTTATTATTTTGAAGTCTAGCCCTTTGCTTTAACTATGTATTTTTGTAAGTCTGAGAGAGTTGCTGACGGTTTCTTTAAATTCTGATAAGTTATTTATTTTTGTTTAGAGCCAAATTCCCATTTCTCTGAGTTCTTTTCAGTATTTAGTAAAATGATTGCTGCAAGTAGTGTAAGTAGATGGAATAGCAAACTAAGGCTGCAGAGCTCTATCAAAGAGACTTCTACAGCTGAGCACTGCCCAAATTCTAAGGCAGTCAGAAGTTGATGGCAGACACCTACCCTTTCTTAGAAAGGAATTAATTTCCCATAGTGCTTACCATGGTCGCTGAATAGTAGCTGTTTCCATTTCTGTCTTTCTATTTCTGAAGCTTTACACCCCAGTACAGATTTCAGTTCTTGTAACACCCTCTTAGATTCTTGTCTCTCTCTTTCTTGTCTCTCTCTTTCTTCCTGGGAAAAGCAGTAAAAATCTTCCCCTTTGTATTCATTCTCTGTATCTGAATAATCAACATATGCTTCCAGTTCCTAAAGAAAGAAAGAAAGAAAATTTTTTTTATCTTCACTCTCACTGTAGACCCTGTCCTACAATCTGGTGCATGAGGTGATCTCAACACAAGTCAGCCACAGCAATTGGGTGGAGCCCTCTTTGCACAGAGACAGGGCATCTGACACTGCTCTCAGATTTGTATAATTTTGGAGCAAGTCCATTGAAAGTTAATGTTAGTGCAGCCACCTAAGATTTTCTTTCAGACACAGGTATGATCAAGTGATATACCTTGAAAAGGGGAATCTATTTCCCCATAATTACAGGTGGAAATAAGTTTCTGGGCTTCTTTTTTTGTTGTTGGTTTTTGCTCGTTTGTTTGTTTACATCATAAACAATTCTTCCTCAGTCAGACATCTTGCTGATTTAACTTATGTAAATTGTTATTAAGAGGATGTTGAGAATAACAACCCCCCCCTCCAATTTTAACTATACTGGCTTCAAGCATGAAAAAACAGAGTTCCCTTTATGGTATAACAGAGAGCCAGGAGAGTTACTAGTCCCAGCTCTTTGATATGGAAAAAAACATCCAGAGAGAACACGTGGGGTAGGCTTGGGAGAAGGCAAGGGAGGGACAGAGCAGAGCATGGGTGTTCAACCTGATTTCAGAATGCATCTGCCACTCAGTCTGGGAGGGAGGAGGTCAGCCTCTCTTCAAGACAGCCCAACCATCACACACCAGTTCACCAAACAACACAAAACTGTTCAATGTCCTGGTTTGTTTGAGGTATCCAATAATGAAGAGTTTACTCAAACTGAAGACAGGCTGCTTTGTTCTGGACCTTGTCCCTTCTACAGCTGTGTCAGGTTGTGTAAGATATGCAAGCAGGACTCTCTTTATATACTGCCTTTTAGCAATTTGCATTTTTTTCTGTATTACTCTGACCTGTGCTGCTGTTCTCCTTTTGTCACTTGTTTCTCATGATTTATATAAGAAGTGTGAATGCCAGAGCTCTTTCCTCCATAATAGGGAATACCTTCCCATAGGACAGCAAAAGGGACATAGATAATTTTTTTCTGTAAGGCCAGTTATGAAATGGCACTGGCCATCTGCTTGATCTGTCTTGGCAAGTCAAGAAGGACACTGCACAAGCAACTGTAAGCAGAGTGGACAGAGCGAACAAGCCCCTGTGTTTATTATTTATTATGGCCCTATTTTTTTTTTTACCTGCTCTTCAGGGATTGGATCTTTGTTTTCTATGTATATGGCAGGCCGTGTTAAAGGTACTGTAGTATGCTGTGGGTTGTCACGGGACATTTCAAGTTTGCCTGTAGGGAAAAAAAAAAAGGGATTTAAAAAGAAGAAAATGATTGAGTGGTGGATGATGTTTTTGAGTCACTCAGGTAAGGTCCAGGCATTTCTGTCAGGCAGGATTGGCACACATGAAAAAAATGGTGACAAGGCTGGTTAGAATACATCGAAACACTGCTAGAGAGTATTGTAATGACCCAGCTATTCTGATACAATCTGCATCTGATGAAACTCTTCTTGAAATAAGTCAACTAACAGATCTGAAAAATTTCATAGACTTTGGAAATGTGCAGATGGCAAGAAAAACTGGTAAAACCAGGGAAGAGACTTGGTGCCTAAGTTAAAAAAGAGAAGTAAGATAGTAAAATCAGAGGCAAATCAGCTTCAGTTCATTGGAAAATACTGAAAGAAATAAGCAAAATTTACATGAAGCTCTTATCAAGGAGAGAAGTGACAACCAATATGAGTTTGTTGAGAATAGAAGAAACCAAATCACTCCAGTTTCATTTTCCAATTCATTCACAGGTCTTATGAATACAAAGAAGCCAAAGACATCCTGCATTTTGTTCAGTGTGGCCTCTGACAGTGTCACAACATACTCATAAGGAAAATGCACAGGCCAGGAGAAGTTGCTGTTAGGTGCATCAAACAGTCTCTTGTATAATCAGTGCCATTGCTATTTTTAGACAGGAAAAATACATTGAGTGAGGATTTGTCTCCAGTCCAATACTCTTTCATATTTCCAACAAGTGAAAGAAAAGCATTTAAGACCATTAAAACTGACACTGAGATAATCTGCACAGGTACTGAAGGGCACAGTTAGAACTGAAAATAATACTGGAAAATCAGAGATACAGCCCAGGAAGAATTGCACTGCAGATACAGCAGTTTGGTGACAGCAGCTGCAAATTTTTGTGCTTCAGGACAAGGAAGTACATGAATATATGACAACTGACTGAGCAGCACCCCTAAGAAAAAGATAATGAGAAGCCTGGTTTTCAACTATACCCTGCTGCAAGCACAAAGCCAGACTACATTTTGGTACATTTAAACAGCAGCATTGATTGTAAGACACATGAACTTACATTTCTGCTTTGGCACTGAACAGGCTGTGGATGGAACACAGCACCCAGTCTAGGCCTCCTTCATTCAGCAATACTGTGGAGGAAAAAGAGGGAATCCAGAGGGAAACAGTGGAAATGATCAGAGGACTGAATAAAGCATTACCATGAGGGAAGAGCTGAAAGACAGAGTCAGGCAGAGAAGACAGACAGAAACATGTTATCTACCCTCAAAAAATGTAAGAGCTATAAAGAGGAAATGGATTTCCATTGTGGCTGGATGAAAAGTACTGCTTTTAAATTGCAGCAAGAGGTATCTATATTCAGTAAGAACTTTGTACTGGTAATGGAGTTAAG
The DNA here is from genome assembly GCA_038090715.1 of Florisuga fusca. Lineage (NCBI taxonomy): Eukaryota > Metazoa > Chordata > Aves > Apodiformes > Trochilidae > Florisuga > Florisuga fusca. The sequence goes on along the minus strand of JAAWXA010000004.1, from coordinate 3,038,435 downwards.
TGCTGGAATAGGTGCCTGGAAATACTGTAAAATGTCTTTAGAGAGAGGGCTTTAGGAATAGGTAAACAACATTTACTCACAAACACTAATTTACCCTTGAAAAGGGAAACAGGGTAGAGGATCTCACAAAGCCTCACCTATCCCCGTTTTCAGTTTCTAATCTATACAATGAATAGCTGTGGATAGTATTCTGAAGGCAGGCAGTTCCCATTAATGACTTTGCAAACAAGAGAAGCATTTAATTCCCTAGTTGCCCGGGATGAGCTTAAGATTTGACATTCCAGAAATATCTAAATGCAAAGTTAAAAAGAAAGGCAAAGCATGTAGTGAAATTCGAGGTAGGTGGAAAATGGACATGAGATATTTATTTTATAAATATCAAGCCACTGCCCATTCCATTGCATTACTCTGCTTTAGAATAAAAACATTTTAATAATAATGACAGCAACAACAGAAATATGCTCCTGAAGGTATGAAGACAAACCTCAAAGAGGTTACCTCAAATGGAAGTTACCATTTAAAAGCTTGCCTTCCCACATCATAGGTGCAGAACAGCCCCTCTAATGTATACAGCTGCTCTGTTTGCTACCTCTATGGGATGATACCATTGCTAGGGGTACACTTACAGATGACAAATTCAGAGTGTTTAGCTAAAACTTCTGCTGCTTCAGTTCCTCTCCAGTGGATCAAAGGACTGCAAGGATGAGGAGCCTGCAGCAGAGTACCATGGCCTTGCTCTTATAAATAAGTAATAAAGTTAAATACATTTTCAAAGATAAAGAGAGCTTGAAAAGAAGTTATTTAAACAGAATTTAAACAGTTGGGGGGGATATTATTTCAAAGATCATGAAAGCTACTCTATAACTATCCATAAAGGGTATTCCATTCTGTAACATTAAAAGCAGACTACTAGATACTTAAACTGTCAAGGGCTTGATGATGATGAAAAAAAGTGAAAGAATAAAGAGAAGATGGCCAAAAGTTAGAATCAAGTCACACTGAAAGTGAGCAAGGATATGTAAATCTGTAAATGAATGACAGGTAAGTCTGTTGTTGCTCAGTAAGTTTAAGGAGAGGTAAATTCCTTCCAAGGTGCTCTCGGGGTCTGGTCTGTATCTGATAGGATCAGTGCTGGTTCTGGAAATACATGGAGTCTCATAAACAAAGAAGCCAGACAGCATATATAAAGTAAGCATATACTATAATATATGCCTGTATCAACACCCATGAAAAGCTGATAGGAGCACATGAATGTTCACTCAGTTAGACTTAAGCATTTTCCTTTGACAGTTTGACACAATGAACTATTTGCTGTGGCTGTGAGAAACCTGCTTTGACACAGAATGATTTAGTGCAAGAAGCATGGAGTGCTTGCTGAAGCTGTATAAACCCATCTGTTTATACAGAAAACAATTAGATATGCAAAACTGCTCAGAAAATAAGCAATAGGCAGCAAGGTAGGATGCCTCAGCCAGGATAGCCCAGAGTTCAAACGTGCTCTTCAGTGGTTGGAAACTTTCAGCTCCTGGTTCAACACCAGCATCCTGAGGCTGGTCAGAGAAATGAGTTCCCAGTTTCTTGCTCTCCATGAAGAAACACAGGCCCTTTGGTGGGGGACTGGACACATTTATAGATGAAGAAGAAAAAGACTTGTTTTGTTTAAATACTAAGCACAATGATGAGATGCTGCTAGAAATATCTAACAAATCTATACAGCTTTTATTTAAGGAAATATTTCCTCTCAAAACTGGGTCTACACCATCAGAAACAGATCCCTCTTCAATAGTGTTCTTAACTGACATTGAAAATGGCATTCCCAGTGTTCCACTGGTTGAACCAGTTTGCTGAACTAAACATCTGTTGCAGCAGAAGTGCTGGGCATCTGCTTAGACACTGTTGTACTACCATGGGGTCCTCACTACAGCTTTTGACAAAAGATTCATTTAGTTTTGGATAAAAGTACATAAAGACAAAAGATGTGCTTAGCTGTTACACTATTTCAGCAGGAAGACATCTTCTTCCAAAGAGCTTTCATGAAGCACTGAGAAAAATCTCTGAGATAATTTAATGAAGTAATTCACATAATAATAATTAGCAGACAGCTGTTAAGATTTGTAGAAGAACAGGAGGAGAATTAGGCTTGATTTCAGGCACAGCTTGAAAAGGTTGACTCACAGAAGCTGAACTGCTTAGAAATATATCAGGCAAGTCAAATGTAGTCAAATAAAAATAGTTTTCAATGACTAACATGATTTAAAAGTAGCTCCTGAGGAGTAATTCAGTAAACTTGTCGCAAAATAGAGATTCAGCCCCAGCACATTTCCAGGAATGTCACGAGGCAAAAGTGAAAGGAAAGGATTTCTTTAATTTCCCACGCAATCCCTTCCTTCTAGATCACACACTAAGTTATTTTTGTACTGAACTTTAAAAGGAAGCAAGTTATAACAAAAGTGCCTGTCATGAAACTTATACACAAAGTAAAAATAAAACTAAAATAACTAAAAGTACCACAGCGTGCAGTCTGGAAAGAACATTTAAGAGAAGGAAAAAAACCCAATGAGTAGAACTGCTGGTTGTGGAGGGCATCAACAAAACACAACAGGCTAGCACATGCAAATGTGTCAGACTACATCTAATATCCTCATGGGCTGTTTTATGCAACACTGAGAGGGAAGTTGTAAGACTAGACTATCAGGCAAAGTACACATAAATTTGGTTACACCATGTCTGGACCTGCACTAAGCCTGCACTAGGCCTCCCAGTGCTCCCAGTTCTCATGTATGCATGAACATGGTCAACTTGCAGACCTCTAGGCCCACAGCAATATTCATCCATCTACTTGATATCCCACTCATGTATCATTAAGAGCTTAGCTCACAACAGATTTGCATTTCTGTAGGTAACATGGTGATACCTCAAGTCATAATTTTGCTAATTCAGTCTGGATTACCAGCATTTTTTCAGATGCTGGGCTATGCCTTCCTAGGATATTAAAAAGCTCCTGGAAAAAAAGGAAATTAAAGGTTCAACTCCATGTCATGAGAGCCTAAATATCATTATTTAAGCTAGTTGTGAGTCACAAGGAGAGCAGCATGGGAGGTAGAAGTCACTAAGGAGAGAGGCATATGGCAAAACACTGGGATATGCTGCTTTTAAACCCAAAAAGATGAGTTATCTGACAGAGCAGGTAAATGGGTATTGTATGGTCTGTACATCCTACGCAATTTCAACTGTTCCAGGAAATGTCATTGCCAGGAAATCTTCATGACAACGCCATTGCCATTTCAATTAACTATGTCATTTTTGTGCAGTAAAATGAAAATCTCAGGGACAATTCCTCAAAACTTTCACATGTGATTCACCAAACAAAGGCAAAAAACCCACTGTGGATCTGCACCTGGAAATGTAAGACTGAATCCACAGGTCTAAAAGACCGAGCTAACATATTTACATTTTTTGCTGAAACAAAAGTTTCAAGGTTATCACAATGAAAACATTTGACATATGTATATAGTGTACTGTTGTCAGACCTTCTTCAGCAAAAATTCTGGTACACAGGCTGAATTTTGGCTTTGATCCATTTAATCATTCCATCTCCATTAGTTGCTAAATCGATCTCTCACATGTACCTTTTTTATTTGGGTTTCTTCCACTCATTTTCTCCACCTGAGAAATGGCTTCTTCCCAGCAGCTGTTGCTTGCCTGGATATGAGGCTGAATAAACTTTAGTTTTTGTTCCAGAACCCGTTGGGCTTCTGTTGTCAGCTCAGGTGTCTCCTTAGTATTTACAAGTTTTTCAAGTTCATCCTCAAGAATTATTACCCTAAGTGATGAGATGAACAGAAATAAGTAATAATAAATACCTGACTTCACCATTCCTTTATTTATCATTTTATAGCCTATTTTCTTCAATTTTTAAGAATCTAACTCAGCCAAGTCCTCAAAGATGCCCCAAAAGTTAAAAAAGATATTTTTTTTCCACATCAAGATACATTGCTTACCTGCATTCTTTGCAGCAATTTTTTGTAAGTACAATTAAAGGAGTAGGACAGGTTCAAATATTTCACCAAGGCAGTGATGTATCTTTAAAAATAATTACTCGGTAGCTACTACAAGCTGAACTTTATATGAAAGCATTTGGCATGTGGCAAAATCAGTGAAAATAAGTCTGCTTTCAGATTTTTTTCAAGGGAGTGACAAAAGCATTGCAAGATCTCAACGAGCTGCTTAGCTTTGAATTTTTACCAGGTACTTAAAGAACAAGCAGTAAATAGTGGGAGATTTCATGGGGAACCAAGGATCCCCGACCCCATACTACGTGTAGCTATGCCTCGGATGACAATGCCTATATGCATCTGCCTTTTTTCGTTTTTAATCTGGGATACAAGCTGACAGCCCGAAGTGTGAAGCCTTCTTCCAGCTAGGCCTGATCTCTGAATTCAGGAGTCAACTCACTCGTTGAGCAGCGCCTTGAGGTGAAGCTGCAGGCTGCGCACGGCCGTCTGCAGACTGTTCAGCTCTGTTGACTTCTGCTTGGCTCTGGCCGAGCGCTCGAAGCCCGGCTGATGCTGAGTTTCAAAGTAGCGGTAGAACTCGTAGCTCCGCCTCAGCTCCTCCAGGCAGGCAGCGTGTGTGTGAGGTAGGCCCTGGGTCACATCGGAGAGGATGTGATGAGGCAGCCGTTCGGGGCAGATCAAGGGCTTGGGAGATGCGTTGGCCGGGGAGAGGAGCAGCACCAGCCTCCTGAAGAATTCTGAACTCTGGCCTACCCAGAGCTGAAAGAGGACCTGCAAAACAGGGAGGGGGGTTAGCTGCCTGCGGATGGGAAGAAAGCCTGGGTCCAAAGATACATCCCAGGAAAACATTCCTCCGACAGCCGTGGGAACGTTGAAAAAACTGCGGAAAAGGTGCTGAAGATTTCTGAAGGGTATCCCGGACCACGTGATGTTAGATTTTGTGAACGTCAGGTGACTTAATTCTTTTATGAAGGATATTATATGCAATTATGCTGAAAAGGTTGTCAGAGGCCTAAAAACTCATGTTCTCATCAGGCAGTCTCATTATTTGCTATAATCTCCACATACCCTACAGCTCATAAAGGGCTGCCAAAATTCCAGTGGCAGCAAAGACATTTTTTCCTTTATAATGCCAAGCTATCGTTTCTGTGATCTACTAACTACTGCACTGCCCCACACCCAACCTTGAAATGTGAGTCTAATTGCACTGTACTTCAGCAAAAATCATTCTACATCTGAAGAAAGCTGAGCAGTTAACTTTTTTTTTTTCTTTTTTTTTCAGCCAACGTTAGAAATTTCTTCCAGTACCACCAAGGAAGGAAAGTCTTGTAAGAAATCAATTGATTTGCAACACTATAAATGGTGAAGAGAGGCCAGATGATCTGGGAACAAGGCACCCACAATTTTAATCTTGAAAAGTTCAATTTCCAATGAGATGAACTGCTTTCTTAGTTTGAAGAAGACTGCTGGTTCAGCAGAACATGACAGAACAGCATCATTTTATATTTCTAAAATGAAACAGAAAGGTTATGATACTTTTTTCTGCAATACTGGTCATTATTAAAAGGGACCAACTGTAGGTGAGTATGAGGTGTAGTCTGGCATCCAGGTGGGTTTTGAATGTCTCCAGAGAAGGAGACTCCACCAGCTCTCTAAGCAGCCTGTCCTTGTATGGGACAAGAGATGTGGCTTGCCTTCCTCAGCCTGGCAGCATTTGTAAAACAGGGGCAAGAAGGTAAAACTGTGGCAGATTTGACAGGAAGGCTCTGTCTACACCTGCAAAACTCCCTTCTACCTATTGGTCTCCCTCTTCCCCATACATGCTAGGGCCTGGGAGATGCACCTCATCCCCCCATGGACATGTTTAGCTACTTAAGAAGATGGGATATGGAGCAGGAAGACCATCCTGGACCCAAAAAAACATCCCATGAAAGCTTTCCCAAACTTGATGCTTTCCCACTTAAGACTGTTGCTTTTGACAGATGGACATCTTCATTCAGAGGACAGTAAGCAGCTTCACTGTAAAATGCCTGACAGAATTCTGTTAATGAATATTTTGCCCAATGTGTGCTAGGTGAGCCTGCTCTGGCAGGGGGGTTGGACTAGATGATCTCCAGAGGTCCCTTCCAATTCCCAACATTCTGAGATTCTACAAAATCTGTTCCCAAGCAATCCAGACCAAGGCAGACAAAGTAATTACTCATCATGCTTTTGTCCCACTCCCCTCAACTACAGATTAGGATGACCAATTTACTTGTTCTGAGATTTTTTTATCTCTAAGCTTTGTAATAATGTATTTACATCTTTGTACTCATACTACTATGCACAAGCAGCAGGTTTTTCCAGTATACAAACAGTCAAGAGCAAAACATATAGAATAGTAGCACAAACTATTGAATGCCTTAAGAGAGAAGCTGTATGATGTATCCTAGGGTACATAAAACCATACTTGGATGCAAACTGATAAAATATTCCAAAAGAAAAAAGAATTCTTATTTACAAAAGATGGTTATGAGATGAAAGAACACAACAATATGAAATTAATGCCAGGCACACATGCAAGACTGTGATGTGGCTGGGTGCAGATGGGCAGCAGTCAGCCAAGTGACCCAGAAGGTGTGGTGCCCTGGATAGAAAGTCAAGAACTCGTGCTACAATAAACACAAAAGAAGACCAAATCCCTTTCTCCAGACATAAGGCAAAACAAGCAAAGTAGTAGCACATAAAAGTAGTGAACTTTAGCAATTTATAGTAATAATGCAAAACCTACCTGAAAAAAGGCGTAACAAGAGAAAAGGAAATGCCAAATGTATTTAGGGTTGCAAATAGCTTGGTCTGGCAACAACTTCTGATAATTTTTACTGACAATTAAAATTCACCCAAAACAACCAACTGGCTCTTCTCAGTATATATCAGTATTCTTTTTCTTAAGCCAAAAATATTCACTCTTTAAACTGCTTTAGTTCAAGTACAAGGTAGCCCAAAGGCACAGGCTATATTTTTCACCTGGCTAGACATGGACTTGGAATGAAAATTAAAATATTAACCAGATCTGGATACATGTCTCTGTATTCTATCTGCATTTTGATATCAAGAAAACTGCTCTCTAATTAAAATATACTGAAAAGGACTCCACATAAATCCAGAGTTCAAAACATAAATATGTCTCAAGGTTATCAAGGTATATCTATTTTATTATTTATGCAGGAATCTGCTTAGGATTGATTTATGTTCATTTAGGTATGAACACCCAAATGTTCACCATACCCAGCCTTTATCCCTGTCTGTTACCAGTTACAGTAAACCAAGATTCACTAGTTGTGAGTTTAACTGTACCCAGAAAGCATCCCAACCTGTTGAGTTAAACCAGATTTTGGTTAAATTGCTGTAAATTGCAGGTAACAAATACTTAGCTTATAAACCTGGCACCCTTGATTGGCTTTTTGTGCTTGAAAAGAAGTGGGTAAATAAGTAGGCTTGCATGATTGCAATTAGAACTTCAGCTAATGAAAAGGCAGGGAAAAAAAATCTCAAAAGCTTACTTCTGATGTAGCTTTTAGCATGCAACTAATTAAACAAAGCCTCAAAGCTTAGCAGTCACTATTACTTCTAACTTTTACTGCCAGAACAAAAGAAGTCTAGGAATTAAGTGAACAAAATGCAACAAGAGCCAACCCCGTAAGAACATGGAAGTCACATCATAATGGAATTTTCCACTAAAAAGAAAAAATGTTAAAAGGTTCTCAGCAGAGAACCACTAGTGTGAAGAAGGCCTACATCCAAATTAGATCTTCTTCCCCACTGCAAACATTGACTCATGCAAATTAAAAATAGTTAACATCTCAAAACAAAATAGATAAAAAGGCCATTATATGGTTGTCATTCTGTTCTAATTTTTTTCAAAGATCAAAGAATTACACTAGCTCATGGCAGCAGGGGTCCAAGCTTATGATTTCTGCTCCTCAGTGTAACTTAGTGCAGCTATTCCCTTTGGCAATTACAGCTCATTATATGTTCGGATGTCTCTCTTTTTATTCAAGTTGAAAGATTAGCTAAGAAAGATGTAAGCGCGAATCTGGAAATTATTTTATTCAGCTGGGATCAAGGGAAATCACAGAGCAGAAAAATCATGTTTAAAAAGCAGTTTGATCAAGCTGATTATAAAACAGTGAACTGAACGAATTTACATGTTTTGCAGAAAAAAATCCTAATGTATTGTGCAGCTTTTCCTCAACTACATGCAAAAAGGAACCATCTAAATGCCACTACATGTAGAAACACATAATATAAGACTGATTACATCTTCCCCTCAGTTGACCATGTTACTACATGCTACTATGTACAAGCCACAAGGGTTCATGACAACTGACAAGAGATTTTCATGATGCTTGAGGTTACCTTGAGTGCAGGCAAGCTGAAGCCATCAGTGAGGTTGTGTGCCTCCTCTTCAGAGACCTGCTCCTCACTCAGTCCCAGACCCAGCTCCTTGAAGGGCACTACACAGATGTAGCTGGTCACATTGTCACTCTCCGAGTTCAGAGGGTAGGTTTAGCTGGAGTTAAGGTGATTACAAAGCAACTTTTGCATTAAACACACAGGAGAGAAAAAAAAACCACACCTAAAAAGGCTTCTTATTCTTGTATTCTTATTCTTATTTGTTTGAAAGTGCATACATTCCACTCAAATTCCACCTGAATGCTGCTTAATTGTATATTTTGCAGTCCTTATTCAGAGCACAAGTTTTAAAAAGTATTAAAAGGATGAGAGGTAAGAAAGACATTGACAAAACACCTATGTCTAAATACAAACACATAAAAAGAAGCAAAACAGAGTGATAAAAAATACCTGCATCCCTTTCAAGTGAGGAAAATAACTTGCCTGAAAATGTTAAGTTGCCAACAAGTATCTGGTGTCAATCTTACAATGGAAATCATACATTTAAGAGGAAAAAGGAGAACAACTCTTGTGCAATGTTTAAGTGTTCAAAGACAGCCTTTGTTATAGATGGAACTCAGAACAATGGGAACTCCCTGTGAGTTCTGTCTTTTGAGGGACCTCTCAGAGATCTCTGCATTAACTGCTCTTTGACAGGTAACAGTGAGAAGAACAGGAACTCCCCAGTTGTTATACCAGTAATTTTATGGATTACATTTCTGTAAAGCCACCATGATCTGGGCAGGAACAGTGGCAAACTGTTACCTACCAACACTATTCAGCACATTTAAATTCTGAGCGTGCAAATGTACATTTCCAGTCCTCAGAAATGCTTGAAAAGTAGGAAGAAAGCACAATATAAGATCTACTAGAAGACAGAAAAAAATAATCCATAGACTAAGCAGCATTTGTTTTCAAATAGCACTAATTTTAGACTAACCTCATGCTGGGGGGAGGGGAGGAGGAACACTTTATGATTTGTGCACATCTTGGATAGTAACCTAGTCACAAAAAAACTTGCTTGTGGTCCTAAGCACATTTGTTCTGCAGAACTACATAGCAAAAATATTTGGGAAGCACTGTGAAAATAAAAGTTTAAATGTTTTTTTCTTTTATATTTTGATTTACAAGCTGAACACTTTCACCTCACGGGGCACATAAAGCACTTGACTGGACGCACTTGCTCAAGAAACCTTTTACCACTTGAGTAGAAGAACAATGCATAAAATAAAATAAAATTTCTGTGGCCCAGGAACTAGCAATACTAAGTGTCCAGGCTCTAAAAACCAACTACATTTCTCCCTAATTTCTCCCCTAAGTCCTCAAAGAAAGAGTGTGTGTGCTTCAGAAGTAGGAATGCAGATGAAAACCTGCAATACAAATCACTCAGAAACACAATATTTTGTTGTCACCAGCTGCTGCCTTCCATACATAAACACCGTGGCTATTCTAAGTTAACCCGATGCCCAGCAGATGGAGCACATGGGATGAGGATGGTAACTCCAGAAGGGACTGAAATTCAGGTCAAAACCCTTCAGGACCAGTTATCTCAGAGACTGATTACATTCCTCGATGATCTTTTTCTGCAACAAGACATTTCTAACAGCAGAAATACCATAAAAAGCAGTCTGGACACATATTAATTTCTAAGTCATGCTAAAAAAAAAATTCCTAGGGAACCTCTCAAATGTGTGGTTATATCAGAGAAGTCACTTATTGCTACCATGCCTCAGCTAGGGATTCCCAGCTAGATGTGTGTTAGATGAAAGCAGAGAACTGATCCCATGCCCCCATCAACTTCCTAAGGGCTAAATGTTTAGAAAGTTTCAATACATCCATCCACACACACCAAGCCACATGCTTTGCTCTAAATTGCAAGTGTTTTTAGTACTAAAGTTTTCTATCAAAGCCAGAATACCAAAACTAACCCTAGGTTAGCTAAAATTTTCTATGTCTTTGTGAAAATATTCTTCTGTTTAACTGACATTCTTTATTAGCTTGGGAGAAGAGAAGCTACTTAATAATAAACTGTCAAATCTGGAATAAAATGTCTGCACAGTGAATGTCTAATCTCTGCCAGCAGACCCATCTATTTATCTGTAGAAAAGCAAGAACACTAAGGTACCCCTGTTAGTAACAACATTTGCACGTTGCTCTTCCCAGGCACATTTGCATCTACAGATTTAAATATTGAGAGGGGGAGGGTTCACGGTGTCCCTGAGAAATCCAAGCTCCTGTTTTATAAAATTTTCAGCTGCTCACCAGGCAGGAAGGGATGAGGGAAGTATGTGATGAACTGGCTGGTCAATGAAGAAACATTGCACTGAAGAATATCCAAATGTTTTACTCAGATCTTCCAGCATCAGATTTCTGATTCAGGCTTTTATGACCCAAAGTAGATTCTACTTTTTGCTTAGCTTACTGTTTTCTTGTGTGGACTAACATTTCATAGTGCAATAACTAAATTTTTACTGAGAAGGAACAATTTTTTACGAGATTTACTAGAGGCAATTTGCATGTTTTCCCTGTGCTCAGTGCACCTCAAAGACAAAGAATGCATTAGATCCACTCCACCTTAATGGGGTAAGATATAATTCAGTTTAAAGCATTGCTGTCCCCATGTCTTTTTATAATACTATTTATGTCTAGCCATCAATGATACCTTATATTTACAGCGATATTCAGGTTGCTTGAGGTTATATGGTCCAACTCCCAGGTCCTACCTATCACTGTAGTTCAATGGAAATGAAGTCTCATTTCATCTTGCACCAGCTGAGGCTGAAACCATTAACATTAGTCAGTAACATGAGCTACAGACTTTCCTCCATCGAGTTGGCATATCATTCATTCAGAGAATAAACCATAGATTACCATGATGCAGAACCCACATGGCTCTTAAGCATAAAAATATTAAGCAACCAGCACACTGATGGAAGTACTGCCTGAGGTATTACACAGTTCAAGGAGTGCAGAGATTTGTTAAGCTAGTAGTGACTGCTCTGCACAACATTCCATAAGCACTTAAGCCAAAATACCTGATTTTTTGTTCAAGCTTTCAGCCATTGCATCCTGCTATACCCTTATCTTCCAGATTAAAAGATACATACTCTTCTCTCTCATGACTACTTCTATGACTTTAAGCAATGAACTCCTCCTGATATGAACAAATCAGAATAAAGTTGGCATGAGACAATGAAGTGTTTCTGCAAGCACCCAACTGTCATTTCACATAAAATATAAGAAATATGACTTTCCATCTCATGAAATACTACTGCTCTGTCAAGTTTGACACAGAGGTGTGAAGTAAGGCTGATGTGTAGTTGTGTATTTGTTCTATTTTCCATGTGAACACATTTTAATTAGGATGGTATTAATTTATTTGACTGAAGGCAGCTGTCTGTTCAGAAAGGGGACACACTAGCCACAAGCATGACTGAACTTGCAGTCTTACTGGAGTAATGATAACATATCAGGTCTATGCAATTTAAATTTATACAAAACTGTGAATTAGGATGTTTAAATCTCTGTAACAGGTTCATCAGACACACTTCCTCTAACACATCTGAGACATATGTCACCATAACAGTCTGATTTGCTGCAAGTATTTTGGTAGGAGAAATAGTACTGATGGTTATAAAATCTTAATATATCAGCACAGATCAATATATCCCTTAACAATTAAAATGTGTTTACTAATTTACTTAGTCACTCATTTATGTCTACAGTTAGCTAGTTTTTAAGACTTAACCCAGTTACCAGCTCAACCTGTCAAGTACATTTTCTTCCTTGTCTTTCTTGAAGTTAAACATACAGCAAGTAACTTAAGTTCAAAACATCTTCCCTTTGACTTCAAAAAGGATGAGTCTTACTGATTTAAAGTATGAATTTGATGCCTATCTCAGAAATAGTCCAATATATTGAAGCATAGATTTAGCAACATACTTAAGATTACTAACAAAAAAATATCTCAAGACAGTGTAAAATTAAGCAACAATAAACTTTGCAGTTTTAATTTGTTGACAAAGTGAGATAAGAATCTAGGCCTATTTTAAAGATTAAACATTTCTTTATTTACCTGTATAGTTTTGAGGGCCTAGACTTAAAACAATGTAAGAGCAAAAAACCACAGTAGGGCTTAGCTCAAACATATGTCCATACAACATCATTCACTGACATGACTTTTTGTGGGAAAACCTGCTCCATGGAAATAGATTTTGCTTATTTCTGAACACTTTTTGGACTTAATATTACACCCATGCATACCTGTCTTAGAAAACAGGTCCTATACAAGGAAGCCATTAAGCCATGAGTAAATTGATCTTGTTGCAAGTTATCTTCAAAAAGGATATTCATACATAGTAAGCCTGAAAAATAATTCAGCGACAGGTATTTCTAGTAAGTTCTGAATATATAAGAATTTTGAAAAGAATTTTTAAACTGAAAGCTTAACTTGAATCAAAGTCTACCTTTTACTACATTAGTAAATTTAATACCATTTTCTATATTACTTTAACCACTATATGTAATAATAGACATATCTGAGCTCATTATTTCCATAGCCATAAAGCAACAATTATTTTCAGTGCATCATAAATTGCAAAATGCCAGGTTCATTGTAAGAAACACAAGGATAAAGGAAATTAGGGCATACTTCACATTAGCATCCTCTTGTACCAAGTACACTAATCAGGAAGCCCATAAACAGACCAGAACCTTATTTTGATAACTGGACTTCACACAGAAAGATCTCTGGATACCACCAACCATGGAAAGCAAACTGCAATGGGAAAATTTATTTCTCATTATACACACATAAATGTTTACATGAAATGCACACTCCATGGGTCAAAGCAGTCCCTCTCCTATATATTTGCTCACTCTCTTAAAGAAATACTACTCCCTATTCTTTCAAGAGCAAAATGGCCCCACCGAATGAACAGATATCAGTAAAAGTGGAACTAAACTTATTAGCTGGAAAAGATTAAAATTTTGTTCTCCATGAGACTAGGAAGTGTTTCACATATTAAATTCCTACTGAAAACTGTTAGAAGCACAAATTGTTCAGTTTTTTTACTTGCTTAACTAAAAAGAAACATCTGCTCTGCTACAAATACACCAAGCATTACCAAGTAAACAAAAAAATGTTTATTTAAGCAATATTATGTAAGTATATTTATTTCAACAGCATTTTAATGTCACTTTTTAATATTGATACAGATGTGAAATATTAGAAATGTTTCTTGAATATTCATTTTCTCTTAAAAAAAAAATTATGTTTTGCTGTTGCCAAATCACTGATAGTGCTACTGGATTCATGTCTCACAATTCTCAGGAGCAGCAAATTTCAAAACATAATTCATTAGTCCATACTCTGATAACCTGGTGGAGTTTAAGTTGAGAGTATCTTCTGATTTTGTGCAAAACAGCTTACAAAAATAGAACTGTAAAAGTCAGACTTTGCATGGAAGTTCTTTTCATCAACATTCCTTTCCTTCACTTTATCACCTCACTCCTTTATTTAATCTCTCCAGTTCCTCTTTCTCCTTGTTGTAGGCCAGATTTGTGCTAATAATCTGATGACAGACAAGGGCATTAGAGTTGTCACAAGTGGCAGCTGTGAATGCTTTTGACATGAAGGAATCTTTGGCCCCTCCAGCATAAGAATACTATTTAATTGTACAAGGCAGTGGAATCTACTTGAAAGATGCTCCTTGCCATCAATGCCCGTATAATTCATGTAACATTGTCAGGCAGTCGTGATATGTGAGGACAAAATCAAACTAAGGCAACCTGAAACTACCTTAAAGCTGCTCTTAAATGTCCTATTGGAGAAGAAGAATCCTTTACATGCCTTCCTTCCATTTAAATTCCTTGCTTTCCGTTTTCATGAACTGCCAAGTTGGCCCAGCATGCATCTTAGCTCACATCCTGACACTGTTTTTGCCACTATGCTCCACAAAAAAATTTCTCTCTTTCCATTTATCCAGAACCTATACACATGTGGCTTCAGTACATTTCTGGGTATTTGTTTCTGCTGGCCCTTGTTACTGTGATATCTGCATAATTTGGTATTATGGAATTTCCATCCTACATATCTTTCAAAGACAAAATTAAATGCCAAATTAGCCCAAGTAATCAATAGACTTTCTTCACCCATTTTCTTAGTTTAAAAGCCATTCCTTAAGTTTAGTAGTTACAAAGCCAGTGGACAGTCTAATACACACCAATATTCCTTGAAGCTCTAACCTCCCTCCCCAGCCACCACAACAACCTACACACCTGTCACAACCACTGCTGGATTTACTTTCTTCATGCTAGAGAATATTTGGGAAGTCTATGTTAGCTGATCCCATTTTTCAGATACCTTCATTTGTCCTTAGAACTGATTCTTGACTATTTCCAAGCTAGGTATCAGTTACTCTAATTAATATGTCTGAACCATTCATAGCATTATTTCCTTTCTTTGCACAGCAGATACACCTAATTCCTCAGAGCCAAGAGCCAAGCCTTAAGCCCAGAATGAGGAACCCTGACCCTACACAAGTAATTATTTGGCAAACAAATCCCCATTTCCTTCAAAGTGAATGCACACACTCATAGCTTTGTGTGTGCCTCTGTCACATGTCATCATCACTCAATATATTCATCCCTTTGCCAGACAAGATGTGTAAGTCAAACATTATGTTCTAGGAAGACAAAAGAAGTAATTTGCCATGTCAGGTTCTTAACAGTTGCACTGCCACCAGCTTTAGTTTCCCTGCACATGTTTCTTTCAGATCAGGAACATACCTGGTTTATTTTTTACTACAATACAGGGTGAAGATGTTATTTCCTACATAGTACAGTAAGTACAACAAACTTTGAAATTCTAACACCTTTAAAGAAAGTATGCAACTCACTGAAGAAATACAGGTGATGCTTCACAGAATGGAATCTGAAGAAAATGTTCTGCTTTGATTCAGAGTAGGAACTCCTCACTTTTTAATGTGCCTTTTGGCTAATTTATATAATCAGAGCTTCACACTTGTCTGAAACAGGAAGTCAACTTACCTTTGACTATGAAGGGCCATACTGCCAGAGGAGAGGGCATTTTAGTGAAAAGGAAAAGGATGGCAAGGAAGAATTATAAAACAAAATGCCAAAATACTCTGAGACACATTATTTGTACTTAGACCAAAGGCATGGATGTCAGTAAGTGGGACAATGGTTTTCATGCACCATCTTATATCACACTGCATGGCACACAAAAAGACAAAACTTTTAGGAACATTCCAAATTAAACACAAGCCCCAACTTCCCATGCTACCTTTTCTTTACCTTGCTTAGGCATGTAATTAGCTACTGTATGTTTCTAGACACACTAACTCCAAACAGTTGCAACCTTACCAGCAGGAATATCCAAACCCATGGGTTTTTACAAAAAGGATATTTTTTCAGCATGTATAGAGTAGCCAGTCTTGAAGCTCGAAAGTTGGCTCTGACAGACCGATAAACGGCTTTCCGGAGGCCGATCAGCTGCTGACTAGGATGCTGTCCAGCTTTAGTGAGTGGGCAAGCAGCACTGACCCTGTCAAGCAAACTTGAAAAGTAAAATGTGATACAACTGTACAGATGTCCTAAAGCATTTTTAAAAGACAGAACATCAGATTTCTTATTCCACAACTTAAAAAAACTTTTCCAAACCGCTCAGTAACTATGAGAGCAAAAAAAGAACCCATTACATCAATTATATACTTAATTATAATTACAAATAAGCAGCCAGGATTTGTCAACAGCCAACCTGATTCTACTCTCATTTGAGCCCTGGCAAAACTCCTGAGTTTGTTTTCTCCAAAGTTTTCCAAAACGATACACTAAGGGTACACTGGCCATAAAGATTCTCTCTGATACAAAATTATCACAAGCCCACTGTAAGGGCTTGAATGTTTTAACACACATTTAACATATACCTCTTTATGTGCAAATTTGTTCTATAATAATTTTTACAGGAAAATGTGCTACTAAATTTTTTTTTTTTTTCATGCAAAACACTATATTCTTTCAACCTTCTCCACAGAGAATCTTCTCTAGGTCAACATAAATATTATTTGTGTGACAGTTCAGATTTTATCATGCAATGAATGACAGCTGTGTTTGCTGCAGTCTGACAGGTAAACATTTGGAATGTATGCAACTAGAAAGCATCTCTGAAAACATATTTTGGTGTCCACATATTCACTTGAATATACCATTTAAAAGAAACTGCCATCTGCCTATTAGAATATACTTCAGAATGTCTTTAGAACTGTAAGAAATTGCCTCATCTGGCAATAAACTGAATTGTGAACAGGCTGAATGTTCAACATGCCTCTGTAACATTAAGCTGTAGAAAAGGAAAAAATACGAATGTTCAGTAATATCATACACAGCCTGATGCCAAACCTATGACTGAGATGCTAAAAGCAGCCTAGGTGCATTCTACTTGCTGAGATTGTTTTTATTAGAAACAGTTCAGGAATGGACAGTGTGTGGACAACAGGAAAATCCATTGGGATTAATTGAGGACTGGAAGCCTGTTTCTGCTCTCACCTTTCCCAGAGCATGGAGAGGAGGCCATTTCATGTCCAGTTACTTAAAAGGGAAAAGCATACAGGGTACTGCATGGGTAACTATTTCTGTGGGCCATCTGACTAAAGAGCTGACTAAGCCAGCAGAAGTGACCCTGCTGGAAAAACGTCAGTCCTACTGCATGTGCTCAGCTGGACCATGCTGCACAGTGTCCAGGAGGGGAAATAGCTTATCACCTTCACTGTAAAATATGAAAAGCAATGCAGCCAACCCAGCGAGCCATATCAGTATGTTAAGTATGATTAACACAAGGAGATTGACACCAAATACTGCAGTATATTGAAAAAGCTAGCTGAAATGAATATTAAAATATCTGCATACCATAATAAATTATGTGATATTGAAGTGTTCTCTGTAACATAATGTACTTTAAAATCTGAATGAAATAAAAGCAACTATATTAATTGTAATTTCTGAACAGAAATAAAATGCTTGTCTCCCCATATGGTTCACTAGAGTACACAGCATGAAATGGAGTGCATGCCAATCTGTAATGTTTCTCTAGCTTTTGAAGGTAAAATCTGAAAGTTTATGGATAAACTCTCATACCAGTTTGTAGATTCAAGCCCTGGGTGAATTGTCAGAGGAAAGCTCAAAGAAAAAGAGCAAAATTCTTCTACTGTAAAAGAAGGGAAAGAGATCTACGTTCTGCTACAGCAATGTACTGTCAGTGTTTAGCAAGACAGTTTGCTTTACTCTGAGAAGGCTTGTTTCAGTGGTCTTTATAAAATAGTTCTTCTTTATTCCAGCACTCTTAAATTAGTATAACTTTCTATAAATGTCTATATGCCAGACATGCCATAACCCTAATTTCCTAATGTTCCATTTATCTTCTTTGTATTTTGACTTACAAAATGTTATCAGCTTTGCGTATCAGCCACAAATAGCAAGAAGAAAAAAAAAAGTTAAGGAGGAAAAGAATTTCCTCCTTCCTACTGCTTCCAAACCCATTTTACTTGTAAAGAAAAGTGACTTATTTCTTCATACAAGCCAGTTTTTAAACAGGCTCTCAACTTTTAACAAACTTGTACAGCTATATTAATAAAAGCTATTACTGGACTCCAACATGAAGGCAGTTCTGTGCCACATACACAAATACGTGCTTGTAGAGCTCAACTCTAGTTTAAAATACAGTAGAAAGGGAGCATTTTGGAGAAAAGCTAATTATTTCAGTGACAGACAAGGAAATAACTACTTGCTGGTTATTGCTGCAATCTCTCATTACATATTCCTACTGTTTTCATTTTATACTGTGCAAGACATGTGGCGAGACACTGGAATAAGTTGTCCAGAGAAGCTGTGGATGCCCCATCCCTGGAAGTGTTCAGGGCCTGGCTGGACGGGGCTTTGAGCCACCAGATCTAGTGAGAGGTGTCTCTGCCCAGGCAGGGGGTTGGAACTACATGATCTCTAAGGTCCCTTCCAACTCAAACTGTCCTATGATTGATTCTATGAAGACAGAGTACGTACTTTCATTACCCAGTGGAAATTCCAGAATGCAACTCGTGATCAGGCTTCATTTCTCTAATTGCAAATGAAGCAATTAGACAGAATTACTGCCATTCTGCCTGAGTAAAACACTGCCCTGTCCTGGCTACACAATCTCAGCAGTCCAAACAGCCTTGGGGAGGTCTCCCCCACCTCTGCATTGCACAGCTTGTACCACACAGGTGTACCTGAAATCCCAGCAGCAGCACTAACCACTTCTGAAGGCCATTCTGAACTCAGAATATCCAGTTGCCTTTGAGAGCAGCTAATACAGGAGAGGCCTGACAGGGTTCTTACTTCCTTATCTTAAGTGGCTGATGTGGGGTTTTTTTTGGTGGGAGGGGAATACAGACAAAGTGGTGCTTCAAATTAGCAGTCAGTGCCACACGGTCATAAACCAGTGAACCAGTGGACAACTGATCAAAAGCTCTCTAAATTTAACATTTAGAGAGACAGACAGATGTCAAGTAACAAGAGGCAAACAGGCTAGAGTAAAGCATAGATATTTCAAAGCAGATGTTAAATTAGCCTATGAGAACAGAGCAATGGATGGTGCAATGGGGAGAAAACAGCAGTGGAACACATGGGACCTCAGGCCAAAGCTGTGGACCTGGGCTTGCCATATCAGACTTCAGCTAAATACAGATAACCAAAATCTGAAATCAGGACTATTTAAATGTCAGCTTCAGCATCTTTCCATTGATAATACAGTTAATGTGCAGTCCTAACTATGCTGAGCTAGCAGGATATTAAAACAGCAGCACTGAACAGGGTGCTCTGCTGTCTGGTGGAAATCACATTCCCTCAAGGATGTAAATGATAGAAGACACTCATTAACTTTTTAGATGCAACCAGTTCTATTGCCATTTGAGTCTTTCTGAACAAGTATTAAGACTTTGACAAGGTTCTACAGGAGAACATCATAAACTTTTGCTAAGGTTCATCACTACAAAATTCTGGAAGAAAAAAAGGGGTAGCTAGTTTTTTGCATCATACATGAAGTGCTATCTCAAGCAAAGCATTTCATGGGGCCCTGTACAGCAGCACCTCTTGCATATGTGGATGCAGAGAAGGACACTCTGGAGTTAGAACTTCCATCATAAACCAAAGCAAAACCTGTACAGCACTGACTTCTTCATGCTGGACAATTGTTCCAATGAGGATGCTGGCACAGTCAGACTTCTCCCACTCCATCCATACTCCAAAGTCTTTTGAAAAGCTTGCCAAAGTTTTAAGTTAAGAGGCTATTAGATCAAGTGTCAGCTTTAAGTCCAGTCTGTTTTTTGTTAATCTGTTATCTAAGATATGTAGTAAAAGAACAAGGAACCAGAAATTTAGACACACTGACCACAAGTTCGTTTGCTTAAACTTAGGAAAAAATCCAAATGTTTTTATCGTCTGTAATTTGGACAAGCCCTAACAGTAATTCCTTTTAAGAATCCATTTGCAAAGATAAGACTGGCTATTGCTTAACTATATGCTTCTTCAGCAAAAAAACCAAAACCAAAACACATAACTAGGCAGACTGAAGACATGCTCATGCATTCCAAAGGGAGAATGAAACATTTCTTCAATGGAGCATACTGAAGGTATCTCAAGCTGGAAAATTAATTGGAAATGTTAAGTCTTCAGTGTCAAGCCTGCATGTAAAAACATGTGCCTGAGCACAGAATAGTTGGTCTGGCATGAACAAACAATTTCTAAGTCCAGGCAGGGGAATTTTTTACTATTTTTAGAAAGAAGTCAACTGGATTTTAGCTGTTGGCATTTCCCTCCTCCTTTAACCTTAAGTCTAACTGGCACAGGTACATGTCCAACCATAAGCTGCTGTAAGGGAAAAGCATACAAGGCAAAGAGTATACTTAAGCAGGTGTGTTGGCTTTGGGATCACTGCCCACACTGAACATGTTTTGATGTCCTTACACATGGCAAATAAACAAAAATTATCAAAAAGCTACAAGAGTTAAATAACCAGCAACATGTTCACACCCCTTAAATGGAAAAGGATTTCAGATTCTAAACATTTCAACAATTTTATGCAAGGAAAAAAGGTATTGTAAACTTTTTTTGAGGTGGGAAATGACCTTTGATGGTCCTTGCTGATTGCTGTGTTCTCATTACTTCAGATTGTTATTTGTTAAATAAAAATAGAATGGTTTTCACGTCACCTTGTTTTCTGAAATACAAATGATTACTTGTAGGTCAGTTTATCTACATAGACTTGGCAATATAAGATACAAAAAATCCTCAAACAAAGAATCCTCTAAATGACTCTTCGAAATAGTTAACTAAAATCCATTTCTTCATGTATTTAATTGCTAGCAGAGCAGGAGATTTCAAAGGCTTGTGAGTCTTGTGACACTTAATTCTCCTTCAGGATGCAAGTTTTTAACAATGAGTGTTAGAATTCCTACTTCTAGGATGAATGGTAATTATACCATATTATGTAAACTAAAAGCTTAAAGTATTGTTTTTCAGTGATTCCACTTGCTATGGGAGACAGTGTAACAAGACATTATTAGAAGACAATATTAGGAGACATCTGGTTTGAATGAATCTGTGTATTAAATGAAGGGAAATATAGACTCACAGGGTAAATCCTCTGGAAATTACTTCAGTCTCTTGAATGAGTCGTAGAGCTTTCCTCACCAGGTTAGTAAAAGCTCGGCTATTTGCCACTGTTTCTTCCAGCTGGATACAGTATTTTCGCAGGGACATTTGCAGCTTGGCTGTCCTCCATGTGCCCCACACCCGAAAGACTGCATAGCCAAGCAGAACCAGTCCCCACAGCAGCCACCAGGATTCCTTCCACCATGAAGGAAGCATAAACAGTGCACTCACAAAGGCAAGCAACAGGGACACATCCCTGCAAACAGAGAAAGTATCATCAGCCACAGATTCCTGAGGTCAAACAAGTGGGGAAATCAGGAAGCTCTCCCTTACATTTGAGATCACAGCCTCTTAGGGCTTTTATGTAGGTCCTGCAGGGAGCCCTGTACACAAAAACCTGTCCCTAGTGACAGATGTGTACATACATGATCTTACTTGGGCAGAATACTCTAAGGAAACATTTATCTGGCTTTTTTAATGACACAAGTAAAAGAATAACATACTACTCTGAAAGGTCAGTTTGCCTTGCATACATCCTAAAATAAAAAGAAGACAGAAAAAAACCTGACTACTCAGCATTTTAAGCCAGGGTGGGTAGGAGTTGGAATATCTGCACTTCCAGGTTCAAAAGTACAGTAGGGAAGGGCATGTTTCTTTTGGTAACAAAACCCTCAACTAATGCCAGCTTTATTTTTTCCAGATTCTGACTCATTTAATTTGGACATCAACACACCACTAGTTTTGAACACATTTTTATAACGATGGCTTGAACAATAATTTTAACTAATTTGACAGCTTATGAAAATCCTTAAAGAGCAGAGTTACCAGTATCTCAATTAAGTTATTTATCAAGGACATTTTAAAAACTTCATAAAGCTGTTACTTTCTTCTAGAAAAACTTCAACAAAAAAAAGTAACTGCTAGCAAATATGCTTTGCTTTATATATAGTATTATAGTTTCAGTTTTGTAAAATTATGACAGTTTCCACAGAGATGGATGGGCTATAGGTTTCAAGGAGCATAACAACTTTATTTCTTCAGATTTTTTTGCAAAGGAAAATATTCACTTTCTTCACCCACTAAGGCTGTGCATCCTGTATTTGGTTTTGGAAGTTTTCACAAGGAATATTTTTGCATTTCTAAAATAAGACATGGTCCCTGGTCTTCTTTTTTCTGGGCAGTTCTGTGGTCATATTTTAACAAGCTTTACAAGTGTTAACTCTTCAGGGCTATTGATAGGTTTCAATAAAAGTCCAGGGTTAAAATATCTCAAATGTGTAATTAGCTTTAAAAAGGACAGACACAAAACCTGTAACTTCCTTGGTACCCTAAAGAAAAAAACAGCAACCAAAACCAACCCAAAAAAATTGCAAAACCACAAAAACATAAATCATCACAATTAAAAACTGGAAGAGATTCAGAGCTCACTTTGTCCATTTGCAGTTTCCGGAAAATCCAGACCACCACAGATAGACTGAAGAAGAAAATGGAGACTTCACAACCCACTGAGGTAGCTATTTCAACTCATAAATATTCTTAGCTTTCAAAAGATTAACCCCAGGTCCAGTCTGAATCACTGGCAATCAGTCACAGCATTTTTCCTTATATCCTTTCCTTTTCTGAACAGAATGAAGGATGACTGATCACCAACTTCTTATTCTACACATCATAACACTGTTCCATCACACTTCAATTTTCTCTGTTTTGTCAAAACAATCCTAACTAACTCACTTTAATGTTTCTGAAAGATTGTATTATCTAAATTTTTCTTCTTGTTCTGCTGGGGACAATCTAAACTACCTTTGGCTCTCCAAGTGTGGCATCCACAACTAGTTGCCATAGTCTAATACAAGGCTTAGGGAAACAGACAGAAAAATAAACCCTCATGTCCTGCCTGTAACAAGGACAGCAGGATAAGATTTGCTGACACATTCAATTTATACTCTTCAATGCTGTGCAGCTCTTATTCTGAAGTTTTACTGCCTACTCCATTACTTATCACTTTGTGAATTTGATTTTTCCTTCCCAAGTGTAGCATTACACTTTTGTCTTTATTGACTCTCTCTATTAATTTCAAGACCTTTCTCCAAGCTACTTTTGAACTCCATTCTGCCAAAACACTTACAAACTTTGTGTCATCTGTAAGCTGAGCAACATTCACAAATTTTGTGAGTGTACTTTAGCACCTGAACAGTTAAAGAAATAATGAATAGTGCTAGGACCAGGACAAACCACTGGAAAAATATGAATCAAAAGTTCTCTTGTGTGACAGAGAGCATCACTAGTGAGATAATTACAACTTAAATGGTTTGGTTTTTTTAACCTACCGTGGCTTTATAATAATTTCATCTATTTTCCTAACGTACATATTATGTTATTATTATGACACACAGCACTGGTCTGTTTTATGAGATGTATTTATCTACTGATTCCTCTCCATTTCTGAGCAAGTCCCTCTGTCAGAACACCCACAATCCCTGTTATTTTTCAAATACAGAAGCTATCTGTTCAGATAGCCCTGCAGCTAGCTCCTTCAGCATTGTAGGGTGAATTTTGCCAGCCTCTGCTGACTTGGACGCATCTCATTTAAATATTCTTCAGTCTGTTCTTCTGGTATTCTACATGTGAAAACTAATTGCACCTCCCCCAACATATTTTCTGAAGACCACAGCAAAGAAAGCACTTTTCACTTCAGTCTTCACAATCACATCTCATTTATCAAAAACACCATTGCATAGCTTTAGAAATTAATGAATTAAACAACCATGTTAGTTCTTTCTCACAGCACATATTAGGGTTTGGAAGTTCATTCACATAGCTGTCATAGATTATAATTTGAGGGGAAAAAAATGCTTAAACCGAAATTTGGGGACTAGTAGATCAAAGACTTGAAGACCTGCAAAAACCAAAGTAGTTACTATATTGCTGCATTTTACATAAGGAACACAACATGTATTTTTTGCTTGTTTCTCAGGGAATTTAGTCATAGATATTCTCTGTACAATACCAAATATTAGGAGTTGCCAGGGAGCGTAGCGTTGGAAGCTGTTGGTTTTCCTGTTGCTTGCACTGCCCTGCAGACAGGATACTGGGGTCAAGGAACTCAATCAGTTCCACATCCTCCTGGAGCAGAACTTCCTGTTGCAGGATGGTACGAAGCGTGTCAAATCGAAATCCAACATCCTTACCGCAAACGGGCAGGAGAAAAAAAATGGGCATTAGTTAAGAATATGCAAACTCTTAAAATTAAAGTTAGCAGAACAAGGAGAATACCCAGACACTCTACATTTTACTTTTCTGTTTCCTTTACAGTCCTGTTAATCTGCTCCCAAAGAATACAGGAATGTTTCAGATCTATCACAAGTAGCAACTTCACTTTTATTAAACTATAAAAATTCACGCCCTACCCAACAGTTCAAACTAGCAGGATGCATCACAATGACTTTGTGATCTGCCCCAGATAGGAACAATACCTGGAAACATGCCACAGATGATGCCAATGTATTTGTGCAAGGATCAGAGAGGTGCTGTATCTATTAGAAGATCACTACCAAAACAGCAAATGCTTCTTTTGCTTAATGCCATGACATAATTTACATAATTAACAAACAAAATTTTAAAGAGAGATATATTTCAAAGGACTCAACAAAAAGTCACCTGTGGACACTTAGTAACAGTAGGGTCAATGCACTGGACTCAAGACCCAAGCCAAGGCAGTGAAGTCCTCTCCTGCAGGTTCCTTTCCCAAGAGAACTCAATCTGAGCATGAAACAGCATGGGACTCAGAAGACCTCACACCTGCTAAACTCCAGGAAAACTTCAGGGAGTTTCTTACTTGTGGATTCTATGCCATGACAAGTATTTGGTGTTTTTTTTTTTCCCTACGGATATAGTTCTTCACGTATCTTGAGGACAAATATATCCATCAGAAAAAAACCCTGATATTTCAATTTGCATCCTACACCAAACTATAATGACAAAACACTTCAAGGTATCAATGTTAGAACAAAACCCAACAAGTGCTGAACACGTGCTAGGCTTTGCACCTAGCTAGACTACAGGAGGGAAAGCAGAATATTTCTGAAAACTCTTAACAGAAGCTGTTAGCAGAAGTATGACATTTCACAGTGCAGACTAAAAAAATCTTTTTTTAGCTCTGTCATTGACCGAATGAGATTATGAAACCATAAAGTAGTTTGTTAAAAGTTCAATTCCATACACTGATGTCACTTGTGATAACATGCGTTCTACTTTTAATGGAAAACATTATTTTCAGGACTGTGTGCAAAAGGAAACTCTGCCCTCCTCCAACACATCCTGTGACATTTCAGTACCTTACTGTACCATGAGGCAGGAGAAACATGCTTCCCATATTTTTTGGTAGTGTCTCCATATCAAAAAAGTAGGCTAAAGAAATCTGTGAAGATAATACCTTTGATTCACAGGGGAAGAGGGAGCACAAAAAAAGGCAATCAAAGATCAGTAATGAGAGCTTTCAGAGGAAATTTTGTCCTCTTGAGATAAGGGAAAAGTCTCTGAGAAATGGAAACCCTTAACTTCTCATGTTACTCAATTTATTTATTTTTTTTAAACTACATTTGAAGACATCATCCCTACATCATATAGGAAAAAAACCCCAAGAATTCTAACTTTTAGATTCTGTAACAGTCTGACTAATGTGACATTTGCAAGCCAGACTAGGAACCTGAAGCAGCTGGGTGCAAGTCAAAGCACATCTCAGGCAAGCCCAGGCTAGAGACTGAACTGGCAAGAAAGTGGCACTGCAGAGAACAAGTGTAAAGGCAGCATAAAACTACTTCCAACTGTCTGGGGTAGAACTATCACCCTTCAGGGCTACCCCACACAGGCTGACTTGGGCCCTAAAAGTTCCTGCACTTGGCTGCAGTGTAGGGACTTTTTCAGTCAGTGTCTCCACAATGCCTTCCACCAAAAGGGGTAGCTACACTGCAGTTTAACTCCTTTCAGATTTCAATAATTTATTTCATTTCTCACACATTTTAATTTCTCTTCCAGATTTTGAACATCTTCAACACGGCTACTGATATTTTGCCTTTTCCTCTGTCACAGTTTGCCTGTCACAGTAACTAAAACCAAGAATCAATATTATCTGAGGAATAAATAAACCTCCTAGAGACAAATCCAACAATACAGACCAAGGATGGTGCTCAGAGGATGAGGTACAGAGCAGAGGAAGACTTGTGGACTAAGGAAGGAAACAGAAAAGAAGTTATCACTTACCAGTCTGTGAAGTAGGTCATCACTTTTCTTGTACTGTGGAAGAGGAAACCAACTTCTAAAGAACTCAACTAGTTTTGACAGGATGCCTTGCTGAAGGGAAGAGAAATTACTGCAATTAAAAAAAAACCTACCCAAAGCCAAAAATAAATAAATTACAGAAGACAATTCCTTTACTTCTGCATTTGCTTCTTAACTCAGACCCCAGTACCTGTAAGGAAGTTTCGCTTACTGTGTCTGGCCTAACTTCAGAGTATACTAAAGGAACATCTGCTTCCCGTCAGCTTGCCTGGACACAAGAGCATAAAATAAAGCTTTCAATAACCCCACCTATTCAGAGAATAATGGATTGTTGTCTTGTAATGTTAAAAATAACTACAGCTAGAATTAGTTTGATCTCAAGGTGGCAACTACTGCACCGATATGAGAGATTTACTCTCTCCTTAATAAAAAAAAAACAAAATGTGAAATTAAATGGCTGATAAGGATTGAAGAAAAGACCAGGAGAGGAACAACCTCTCCTTGGCAGCCCACTGCAGCTTGAGGACAAGGCTCCAGAGGAGCTGTGAATAAAGGCTGGGAAGAGTGACTGTCAGAAGAGGAACTGTCACAGAAACTCCCTTGTCTCAACCAGTGCATCCTATTTTGTCACCATGCTGCTTCTCATGCAACCTGAATCCACGCTGAGCTGTAAACATAACTTTTAACATCACTAATTAAAGAGGCTCTCTCTTGGTCATCACACATTTTACTCATGCATCTTCCTAAAATATGATGCATGAAAGATTATAATGATTTTGCTTCCCTCTGCATCCACTCCATGAAAAAAAAAAAAAAAGTAGTTTTTGACACACACTGTATATCTACTTTCCTCAGACTGAGCTGAAAGGAAGTATTCTTCAAAATATTTACTTAAATATATTTCATGAGTTCTGAGGTCCTACCTCTTAATCTTCGGACTGCTGACACATAATACAATCAAACAAAATGTATGCAAAAAATTAATTGTGGGGCACTTATATTTTGTGGCATACTCTTTCAAAATAACAAAAAAACCTCAGACAGATTATAATAGCTTAATGTATAATGGATGCCTGCATTAGATCAGCTTCTTCTGTTTCTCCCTGTTGTGTTTTTTCTCTTTTTTTTTCCCCACTTTTTTTCCTTGTTTTTTTCCCCAGCAATAAGGTGGGAAATAAAAGAGTAAAACCAAGCAACAGGATTTTTGAGCTTTGTGGTTAGGCCAGCCTGAGAGCCTCTGAAAGGCAATGTGGAACAAGCTTGATGAAGCAAGCCAGGGCAGGATGGCTTTGTCTAACATCAGAAACTGTTACCCTAAGACCCCTGTGCTTCAACAATTTTTGAAATAACTTACTTTGGCACCCATTTAAGTAACCTAGCTCAAGATTTTTCTTTATGTATGTTGGATCCTTTTGTGTACAGTTAGAACTGCAGACCTATGCCAGAAGGAAGTATTTTTAGGTCAGTGGAGAGACAAACCAGGAACAGGGGTTTCATAATGATAGCTCTTCCTCATACACAGACATCATTGTGGCTTATTAGGAGGAGCTATCCCAGGAATCCACACTTCTTAGATTATGGAATAAATACAAGTCATTGTATTTTGATGTTGTTCATGGGCACTGACATAATTTGGGAGAGGAGAAGAGTGTCACAAACTGCAGCATTAGATGATCCTCAAGGTTTCTTGTAAAGCGTTGCAAAATAAACCAGAATTTTCCAATGACATCTGTAGGAAATTAAGATTAAATAAACAAAGGTCCTTGCTGTGCATTTGAGTTGCAGACATAGTTCACAAGAAGTACTTCTCCCCATACTTTTAAAGCAGAGTAGAAAAAGAATTGTCCATTTACTATATAAAATTATGCCTCTTGGAGCATACCATTTTCAACTCCTTAGCCTCCATGAATCTTTGAGTTTTTATCATTAACATTTAAACCTACTCCAAGGCTAATTTTAAACTGCTACCATTTGACTAAATCAGACTGTGGAATTACTGGAAAAATAAACCAAAAAAACTTGTACCAGCGTGCTGTGTATGTAATCTTTTTTTTTATTTTCCTTGTTTGGGTTTAAAAATGAAAATCTGATCTTGCATAAACACTCAACAGACATGTCAGTGCTTGAAAACACAAAACAAGACAACCCCACTGTCTTGGGCTATGACCCAGCAGAGTACAGTAACACATTAAATTATTCAGATCCTTGGAATAGTGTCTCACAGTTTGCATTCCCTTTGGGAGTGTTAATGACAAGTAAAACAACTTCCAGCAACACACAAGTCAGGTCATGTTGTCAGTGCTTCTAGAGTATTCTTCTTACAACTTTAGAACACCACTCAGTCAAACTCCCTGTACATCAAGTAACAAAAATGTGTAATTCCTAACATTTTTTTAAAACAGTACAGGACACGCATACTTTAGGTACCTTCATTTGAATCTAAAATAAAATTCTAATGACTATTTGTCTTTTGTACAGAATGAACCTGAAATGGCAAACTAGCAGATATCTGAAATATCATCATTCACATGGGCACCTTTGAATTATGTACCCTTCAGAAAGAAGATAATGCTTCATATTCATAGAATCATGGAATCATAGAATCAGCTGGGTTGGAAGGACCTCAGAGATCATCAAGTCCAACCCTTGATCCACTACTGCTGCGGTTACCAGACCATGGCACTGAGTGCCACATCCAGTCTCTTTTTAAATATCTCCAGGGATGGAGAATCCACTACTTCCCTGGGCAGCCCATTCCAATGCCTGATCACCCTCTCTGTAAAGAACTTCTTTCTAATATCCAACCTAAACCTCCCCTGGCACAACTTAAGACTGTGTCCTCTTGTCTTGCTGATAGTTGCCTGGGAAAAGAGACCAACCCCTCCCTGGCTCCAGCCTCCTTTCAGGGAGTTGCAGAGAGTGATGAGGTCTCCCCTGAGCCTCCTCTTCTCCAGGCTGAACAGCCCCAGCTCCCTCAGCCTCTCCTCATAGGATCTGTGCTCGAGTCCCTTCACCAGCCTAAGAGCCCTCCTTTGGATCTGCTCCAGCACCTCCATCTCCCTCCTGAACTGAGGGGCCCAGAACTGGACACAGGACTCGAGGTGTGGCCTCACCAGCGCTGAGTACAGGGGCAGAAGAGACTTCCTTGGACCTGCTGGCCACGCTGTTCCTGATACAGGCCAGGATGCCATTGGCCTTCTTGGCCACCTGGGCACACTTCTGGCTCATGTTCAGCTTCCTGTCAATCCAAACCCCCAGGTCCCTCTCTGCCTGGCTGCTCTCAGCCACTCTGTGCCCAGCCTGGAGCTCCCCATGGGGTTGTTGTGGCCAAAGTGCAGGACCCGGCACTTGGCCGTGTTGAACCTCATCCCATTGGAATCAGCCCAACTCTCCAGTCTGTCCAGGTCCCTCTGCAGAGCCCTCCTGCCTTCCAGCTGATCCACATTCCCCCCCAGCTTAGTGTCATCTGCAAATTTGCTGATGATGGACTCAATCCCCTCGTCTAAATCATCAATGAAGATATTAAACAGAACTGGGCCCAACACTGATCCCTGGGGGACACCACTAGTGACTGGCCGCCAACTGGATGCAGCCCCGTTCAGCACCACTCTCTGGGCCCGGCCCTCCAGCCAGTTCCTAACCCAGCACAGGGTGCTCCTGTCCAAGCTGTGGGCTGACAGCTTTGTCAGGAGAATGCTGTGGGAGATGTGTCAAAGGCTTTGCTGAAGTCCAGGCAGACCACATCCACAGCCTTCCCCTCATCCACCAGACGGGTCACCCGATCATAAAAGGAGATCAGGTTGGTCAGACAGGACCTGCCCTTCCTAAACCCGTGCTGGCTGGGTCTGATCCCTTGCCCATCCTGCAGGTGCTGTGTGATTGCACTGAGGATGATCTGCTCCATAACCCTGCCAGGCACTGAGGTCAGGCTGATGGGCCTGTAGTTTCCCGGGTCCTCCTTCTGGCCCTTTTTGTGGATTGGCGTGACATTCCCCAACTTCCAATCATCTGGGATGTCCCCAGTGAGCCAGGACTGTTGGGAGATGATAGAGAGAGGCTTGGTGAGCTCTTCTGCCAGCTCCCTCATCACCCTTGGGTGGATCCCATCTGGTCCTATAGACTTGTGGGGATCCAAGCAGTTCAGTAGGTCATGGACTGTTTCCTTCAGGATTACAGGGGGGCTGTTTAGATTCTTGTCACCTTCTATAAGATCCAGAAGCCATCTGTCCCCAGGACAACGTGTCTTACTGTTGAAAACTGAGGCAAAGAAGGTGTTAAATACCTCAGCCTTTTCTTCATCTTTGATAACTTTGATAACTATATTAAATAACTCCCAGCTACCCAGAACTAGCATTAAGTTGGTGGGAGCCCTAGACAGAGGTAAAGGACTGGTTCCCTCTGCCTTTCCACATCAGGTCACCTGCACAACTGCTGAGGGCTAGCCCTGATTTGGTCCTCAGTAGCTGTCTCCAGGATCAGCCCTGTCCTTGTGATGAAGTATTATCACATATAAAACAAGATAAAGTGCGACAGTATAATCAATTTAGACATTCAGATATGCACAGATGCCTAGGAAAATGACTGAAAAAGGAAAAATGTAAATGGAAAGCTATACATTCCCTAAAGATCAAGCAGGATTACCCAAATAGGATTTAATTCTAGAAAACAGCTCTAGGAGCTCTTGCAAACAGTGCTTTTGAGGATCAAGCGATCATGAGACCATAACTTTAGCTGTAACTTTCTCCAGAGATTGATGAGTCTGAGAACACTCCACCTATAATTACTGTGCTAAATCACATCTCTTTGTTCACTCAGATGGGAGCTTGGTGCTTCATCAGCCCTCAGAACACAACTTTGAAGCATCTTTACAGCTTTTCAGTTCAATGTCCATAAAGACGACATGACAATTAAAAAAAATCAAAACAAAACCAAAACCACACCAAAGCCATGCACAGAGAGAACTGTATAAGGTGTGCTTCAAAGTCAGCTGATGCCTCTGCCTTTCATTAAGCCTGAACCATACACTCTGCTTAGCAGGACAGCAGCAGCAGCAGTTTGTATTATACACTAGGAACCTTTTCTTTTTTTCAGATTTTTTTCAGTCCCTGAAGATTCCAGACTAGATCTTTGCCTTGCTAAAAACCTTGCTACATGTCACCAGATTGTATCTGCATGGGGTTCCTATTTGACTGAATACAAGAGGAGTAAACAAACCCAAATCAGGAACAAAGCAATACCACAGCATTTGTTTCCCAGACATTTTATAATTTCAGTAGACTAGGCCAGCAAAGGCTACAAGGAGGAAAGTGATAATAATGTCATGTAAAAATGAGGAAATGATTGGACAGGAATGTAAATGGTCTGCCTATATGTCATACAAAAGTTGCAACTAAGCTTCAGATCCTCCCAAATTCAGTCTACTACTTTAAATGTGGGGCCAGCTGCCTCTGTTCCTTTTTTTTTTTTTTTGAGACATCCTACGAAAATAAGATACAGAAATCAAATCACAAGAACAGACTTAATGACCTCAGATTATGAAAGAATAGTGTTAACATTCCCAAACTGGTACTGGAACAGCAGCAGGAAGAATGTATGACATTTTATCACTAGCAATTACACACAGGTTTCTTCCTTATTTCCCCTATGTATCCTTGTCTAGACAGAGATGGGACAATGTGAATGTCATCCTAGTATTTGTAAGAAATACTCATTTTCACACTCCCTTCAAGTTACAAGGCAAACCATGACTAATTACTTGTACATCCGATACAACGCTGGAGAATTTGCTACCAGCACAATAAAATTAAGTGTAAAATGCTTGAGGGGGGAAAAATGATACTTGAGGCTTTTAAAAGCAGTGTATCTTAATACTTTTGAGGTTCTTAATCCATAGCACATTTCTATTGAATTTGATTGAAACTATATAGATGAACACAGCATCATACTGCTTCACTGACTTCCACAAAAGTAATTCTGCAAAATAAAGTAATGCAGCTAACAAGCAATAGTCCATGCATTACTTCACAGTAGTGAACAGATAAACAAGCAGTGAAAGGTGTCATCCTAATTTTCATTTAACAGTGATTTAATTAAAGTCTTCCTGCACTAAGACAAAATAGGTATTTTCAATGTAAATGTACCACAAAACTGCCAATAGCTCTAAAAGGAAAATGTGTTAGCAGGTGGTTTCTTGAAGGCTATGGTGTCAGCTGACAATTGTGAAAAGTAAGGGTAGTGGACCTACTATTTCCATTAATGCTTTTAAAAGTAGTTTAAAGTATATAAAAAAATGTGAGTTAGACTCTGAGTTAAATTCAGCCTTGCATGAGACAAGCAATCATATTACAAATGTGAAAGCCCATCAATAGTAACTAGCAATCAATTTATTCAATAAATTTAAAACAATCTTATATTAGAGAAACAAGCCAAGGAAGCATGGAGATACTGCAGGAATCAATTTTCATCCCCCTTAATTTATCTGTTTCTTGGGCTCACAAATCCTCAACACATGAGACCAGACTTCCGTATGCAACTCCTTCATCATCTTCCTACATGATTTCTGAAAAGCTGTAATCTCTACAAGAGCATGACTGCACATTACTTAACTTAATGATTCTTATTTAATAGTATGATTATTTTTTACAAGCTCTGTCTAATCCCTGTGCTGGGCACACAGTGGTACTTAGTGGACCCTGCATCTTAACTACATGATCATCTTTGATCAGGAAGACATGGCACACTTCCAAAAGGACTACAAGTCTCAGAAACTGGGGATTGAGGCTGTGAAGCAAAACATGCAGTGAACCTGCCCAACAGGTGAGTGCAAACCATCACCAATCTGTCCATGAAGATAGATAGACTCCAACAGGACTGAAGACCAAAGCAAAATGCTTCATGTTTTATTATCCTGTACTCAAATGGACTGATGAGTGTGTGAAGAAGCTTTTATAGTCTATGAGAACACAGTATGAAAATATGACCCATCAACACTAGATGAATAAGCTTCACACTGCAACTTCTAAATTTCCACTTCAAAGTCTGTGCATGTCAGTCCTTGCAAGTATACCAAGTACACTATTGCAAACATTTCAAAAACCACACATTCTTTCCCCAGATCAGAAAAAACCTGACTGATGTTATCCACATGAATAAACACACTTCCAAATCCTACCCCACCAAAGATCCTACACAGGGTAGAATAGATTAAAACTGCCATAAGAAAAAAATACTTCTGACCAAAAACAAAGGAAGAGCAAAACTGAAGACATTTTGTTAAAATTAATCCTAACTAACTGAGAATATTACTTGGCTAATTCCTTGAAGCATCAGAGAACTGAGCAGCAGACATACATAAATATGGCATTATCTGAGAAAACACCCTAAGAAAAGCATCAGCTCTCTTTTTCTGCCGTATCATCCTTCCCTCCCTAGGGAGACCTGGAGATCCCAGGGCCACGCATATCACATTGCCTGTACTTGTAAAAAGTATGATGCTCTCCTCTGCTCACTGCCAACTAATTAGGAAGATGAAACATTGTGGAACAGCAAAGCAACAGAGGTTACAAAAAAAGAAGAAAGTGACTGTGAACCTCTGATTTGAAGATGGGTACAGAGGAATAAAGCAGGAGTGAACAACAGGAAAACTGAGCCCCAGTGGAAGCTTAAAAGCCACAGTAGACAGGAATCAGATGACCTAAGGTGCACAAAGGTGGAAGCTACTAAAGTTGGTGGGAAGAGAGGAGAAAGAAATGGTGATTCTTCAAAAACAATGCATCAAGCCATGAATGCTTGGTTTAAGTTCTTAACTGTGAGGTGCTGTCTACCTCAGACCGAAGTGGTCAGGACAGAGAAGTCTCCATGGAAGCCTCTTTTTCCTCCTGGCTTAGCACATAGTTGGAGCATGGACACTGAAAATTGAATTTTCCACTGTCAAAGTGAAAGAGGTAGGCAGAAAATAACTGTTCCTTGGATGTTCCACCTAGGTGCTAAGGAGAAGACAGACCAGCTACTGAATTTTCAATGTGCTAATCACAAAGAAATTCCTATGTTAGCTGCCTCAAAAGAGAAATTTCCTCACACTACAGCTCATCCTCAGAGTCACAGAGTCACACTGCTTGTACACCACCAATAACATAAAATTCCATTTATTTTTAATAAGGTCATAATGGCCAAATTCTCAAGCATACTTTTAATACCAAAATGTTTATCCACTAGCCATAAACTTAAAACGAGAGAAATAAGTAGTCTGAGCTAACCAGCTGATCCTTGTCAGCTGTTAGTGTTAGAAAATTGTCATAACCTAAGCACAGTTCTATCTCATTCAGATTGGTTATGGTATTCATACTTCCCAGAAAGCCCAGTATATTTTATTACAGAGTGAGTGATATTTTGCAACTGAATGCCTGAAAAGGCTGGGAATTATAAATATTCTGTTTCTGAAAATCACAGGTTTTATTCTCAGAATGTCACATTAAGCTAGCGTAATACTATCAAGTAAATAATATAATTTAAAATACTCAAACAATTACTCAGCAAAGTCTCTTTCTTCCGTAGCTTACATAAGCACAATGGAACACTCCAAACTATACTGGCAAACCAAGCGTTTGCAAACATATGTGCAGACAGCGAGTTTGGGTTTGGTGGCTTTTTTGATTGTGTTTTAAATACAGTAAGAGAATTATAATTATCTCTTCTCATTCTGTCCGTTTGTAAAGTTATGCTGTTCTCTTTTGAGAAGATAAATACATAGGAACAAGGTGAGCACTCACTTTCTGGGCAGTGTGCACAGTCCGCTCTCTTTGGCTTTCTGCTGCTGCACATTGCTCTGCCTTCTGTGATACAGATGAACATACTTCAAAATCTGTGTGTCCCAGATCCTGCAGATATTGGTAGAGTGGGGAATTCTGAAAGATATTAAAGAAAAAAAAAAAAAAAAGAGAGAGAGAGAAAAAACAACGTTAAAAATCATTCCCTGTTTCCCACAAAACACAAGTGTGACCATAGGAGCCCCACAGCCAGAAATGAATGGAGAGCAGCCCTGCAGAGAAGGACTTTGGGGCAGCAGTGGGTGAAAAATTGGACACAAGTCAGCAATGAAAGCCAATTGTACCCTGAGCTGCATAAAAAGCCAGACCAACAGGTTGAAGGAGGTGATTGTCCCCCTCTACTTCACTCTGTTGAGATGCCACCTGGGGTACTGTGTCCAGTTCTGGGATGCCCAGCACAAGAAGGACATGGACCTGCTAGAGTGAGTCCAGAGGAGGGACTCTAAGATGACCAGATAGAGAGCTGGACCACCTCTCCTATGAAGACAAGCTTGGCCTGTGGTGACAGAAAAAGGAGTAACAGTTTTAATCAAAAATAGGATAGATTTAGATGAGCTATTAGGAAGAAATTCTTTAGTGTCAGGGTGGTCAGACACTGCAACAGGTTGCTCAGAGGAGTTGTGGATGCCCACTCCCTGAAGTGTTCAAGGCCAGGTTGGAGGGGGTTTGAGCAAACTGGTCTAGTGGAAATGAAGCCTCAATGTAACCTGACTAGGAACCTACAGAGTGTTTTACAGAAACAGAAAAACAAATTAAAAAAAGGCTTCTGGTCCCTCCCAATTCTAATTGCCATAGACTGTGGTTTTACATGTTTATATATTTATTTATACAGACCTATGAACTTTTTGTTGTTGTCTGCATCAGATATCTACATTTACTTAACTTTTATTTTTCTGTTTTCAATCCACATATGTGGCTGAATCTAGAGTAGATTTGATGGAAAGGATACTTATGCTAACTCTGATTCTATTCAGGATATGTAAAGAGACTTTGCTTTTAGGAAAATTTCTCACCCATGCCTCAAATAGCCCAGTCAGTTGAGGATTAATTTTGACCTGTGGAAAATTTTATCAACATCACACACTAGTATGGTAACAGTAGCAAACTGCATAGGAAGAAAACAAACCATTTTAAGAATTATAACATACTACCAATGAGATAAAATCTTTACAGTAAATAACACCGAGCTGTGGAGGTCTGCAGAAACAACTATGAACAGAACAGCTACTACAAATTATTATATTAATTATCACTAACTTGTTGGTGCAACTTGCCAATGCCCCCATTCCAACATGGCCAAATCTCAAATGACTGTTTGACATCCAATAAAACTTGGAACTCAGCTGAAAAAGTTAACTTATTACCTCTAGGGATGTTTATTTTAACCCCAACACCAAAATGATATTTTGATCTATTTTGACCTATTTAAAGCATGCAAATTTATACTTTTGCCTGCTCTGCTTGAGTTACTCACAACAGATTCAGTGTCCAGTCATAACTTGAAACTCAAACATTTGTACCAACTCACAGGTACAAAATACCCCCCTTACCCACTATGACAGGGATTGTGCAAATTGCTGGGATAGGTTAATGACTCATTTCCTTGTGGGATTTTTTCCAGTGTGACAACTCTTATCTTTTTTTCCAAGTACTCTTCCTCCATAGTTGATTAAGTTTTCTAATGCATTTAACTCTAGCATCTAACCCTGGTTAAACAATGTGCTGCTCTGGACAGGCTAGAATGAAGGTGTGTTTCTCTAAACTCTACAAGAATTACTGAATTAAAATGGAAAAGAAAATATAATAGACCAGAATACTTCTCTTACTTAATACACTGTTAAATTCACTTAATAACTTCAGGACAAAACTTGGAATATGAATGCTGTTTAGATTGGTTTCATTTCCTCACAAAAAATGGATGAGAGAGACACAGACTCTGTACACTGAAGAGAGAGAATTAGTTAAAATCCTACATTTAGTAAATGAAACATTGCATAGATGTAAGAATGCCCAATTCTTTCCTCTTACGGAGTATTTGGCAACATAAAATCCTTCCATCTAACTGTAATTAATTTTCTACTCTACAGGAAATACAGCATCTCTCCAAATGTTAATGAAACTTTATCTCCTAGTTAGGATGAGTAATATTATTTCTTCTTGTAGTCAAGGTGGAATGCAGGCACCTTATGAGGTTTTATATAAATTCCTTCAGATTAACTTTTCAAAGACTTTTATAGGGTTTAATTATGGGTAGATTTTCAATTTTTATTGCTGCTCAGTACTGGAAAGCATCTTTCTGATTGAGTGGGCAAATGATAAGCTATTAAAATTTAACTTGCATGTTAATCACATATTCCTTCAAGGGCTCTCCACTTCCAGTTTGCCAGAAAGAGGCATACTGAAGCTATGACAACCCTCCTCTCACACATTTGTCTCACTCAGCTTTACATTTTACATTTACATTTTGCTCAGAAAATTTGAAAATTACACTCTTCTTCTATTAGAAATATCACTGATAGCATACATACCTTAGCCTACATCAAGATAAAAACACAGTCTATGCATTTATTATATTTCACATCCTAGATGCTAACTTTAAATGATACTGACAAGCCTGCCACTTGTAAATCTGTGTAGTCTGTATAACTCAGAGAATGTCTCCAAGAGTCTATCACAAATTTCTCCCATGACATACATAACTAACAGCTAGAAAACCTACTATTTTTAAATACGAATGTTTAAAACTCAAGGGGTAGATTTTATGTACATGAGCATTCATATGAAAGTTTTGATATTATAAAAGAATCAGAAAAAAATTAATTATGCAACTACAGCATTGCAATACGATACCATTAAAATAACCTATTCTAAAGAATTATAGAATGGTTTGGGTTGGAATGGACCTTAATATCATCTAGTTCCAAACCCCTGCAATGGACAGGGACACATCCCACTAGACCATGGTGCTCAAAGCCCTATCCAACCTGGCAACCTGTCATTCTAG
Organism: Florisuga fusca; assembly: GCA_038090715.1. Classification (NCBI taxonomy): domain Eukaryota; kingdom Metazoa; phylum Chordata; class Aves; order Apodiformes; family Trochilidae; genus Florisuga; species Florisuga fusca. The sequence continues at coordinate 3,000,174 of JAAWXA010000004.1, read as the reverse complement.
TATCTAGTATCACTTGGTTCAGTATAAGAGACAGAAGTATTATACTTCTTGCTTACAAAACATTTTTCATCTTCACAAAACTTTAAAAACAATAATTAAATAATACATTTGATGCCACACAAATTATAGCTCTGAATTTCTAGTTTACCCAAATATTTCACTACTAAATTTCTTTCCCCCTCCCTGAAAAAAAAAAAAAGATATTCACATATTCTTGCACATGCACTTCTGTGAGAAAAGTTCCTTGGTTTCAGTTCATGCTGGCATTCATCAGCACTGCCAGCCTCAGCTGCTTTTCACCTGCAAACGCCATAGATTAAAAACATCTACTTCTAACTTTCTTTTCTTAAAATTCAGGCATTGCTACACAAGAGTTCAACATTTATATATAAAAAAAGAGAACTAATTTTACATATCTGCATATATTATGGATACTACAGTCTTAGTAACATACCAGAAAGTTTATCCTTGCAAGAAGTAATAGTTTAGTCATTTGGAGGAAATTTGGAAAAAAAAAAAAAAAAAAAAAAGACTTCAGAGAAAGATTTTATGTGAGGTAAAGGGACAGCAAGATTAGATTGTTTCAGTGGATGGGAACATTAGCAAACTGCATAGGAAGAAAACTGCACAGGAAGAAAAGGAATTTAAAATATGAAATTTCATTCTTGTATTAGTACAGGAAGGAATAGAGGAAGTATTTTCATGTACTTTTGAATCTTTACTTTCAGCTACTCTCAACTTAGATAATAAGTTAGTATTATTATCTAATAGTATGCAAGTTAGTATTATAATAGTTAGTACTATTCATGTTTGACCGTCAGGTTAATTTATTTAGTTTTAGTTGTCTCTGTTGAATGACATGGTAATGAATCATTTACAAAGCAGAGAAGAAAAAAAATTATTAATAATTCAGCTTATTGTTATGTTACCATCACACTACCAGTTATTGATGGAAAATATTTTCTAAAGTAAATGAGGACACCAAGGCAAGGTTTTTTCTGCAATATTTTGTATTTGTTTCAGAATTTTTTTTAAAGTTTCTTCTTCTTCTAAGTCACTTTCCGAAACCACTTAGATACAAGAGGCCAGCATTACATTTACACCAGGGCATTTTAAAAATTATGCTACTTGTCCAAAATGTATTCTGGAAATGGAAAACAGTTCCAGGACAGACAGAAGACAAAACAGCATTATTATTTGGTGTATTTTTTACAAATTATACATGGAAAATCTTTTTAGTAAGTAAAGGAAGGCAGTTTGAAACAGCTGATGGACTGAGTAGGAATACAGTTCTTGAAAATTTTAAGAAACATGGTGTTCTGAGGACTCAGCAGAGACTGACAACAAGACTCCCACTTATCTTCATATGACTTTTCTAGTTAATTAGTCATACTGCAAATCCTTTAAATTGTAACTAGACATTTATAGTATAGCATAGGCTTATATAAGCTCACATTTCCAGAATGAAGAAAGCAAACCCTTTCCTCCTCATTCATAACTGCCTGAGCATATTGATTTTAAAACTATACTACTAATTTTTTTTCACTCACATACCCATGCTTAACTACAACTCCTTTTTTTCATTGCTGAAAGTGGCTGAGTCTCTTTCTAAACCAAAGATATATTGTGCAGGATTAAAGAACAGTCCACTAAATTGGTTTTGTTCTTTAACCCTTTTCCAGTGCTTATTTTAATGCTACTTGACATACAGCACTGTCTTGGTTAGAAAAAAACATCACCTAAACTGAAGACTAAACATCACATTTGCAACTCTAAGCCTACAGTAAAAATAATAATAATAAAAACATCAAAACCAAGCCAAACATTAAAGGATAATCAAACATATATAACAGTGTCTACAGCTATGTGATGGAAGGGTTCTTCTAGTAGATAATACCCTAGCTTCAGGGAAGAGCTTACTTTTTATAAATATTTACTCAAATACTTAAATCTATTGCAGGCTTGCAAGCACAGATACTGTACTATAATATGTGAGGCATTTTGTGTGTGTTCTGTGAAAAACCTTTGTAGTCATGAATCAGATTAAGACATTGTTAGCTTTCATAATCTTATTACAACAGCAGATGAAAATCAAAGCCACACCCAAATTGTTTTTGCTGATGCGCCATGAAGTAAAATGACTCAGGATTTCTCCATTAGAGAGAGGGGCTTCCCACACCCAATGCTCTTTACTGTGATAAAATTTACCACCTAGTAAACCCCTGCTCTACTTTCCAACCACAGATAACGGAGCAAACTAATTTTTAAAATAAATTTTAATGGCATTGCACAAAGTAAAAGGTTTAAAGATCTCTTCTTAAAATATTGACATGTTTTTTTTTCAAAGCTGAGGTTTCAAATATGCCAGAAACACTGTGAGAACCTAAACCACCCCCAAAATAACTACAAGTTGTGAGCTATCAGTTAAACAAATACATAAATTACACATTTCTACCACAGAGACAGCAAAGGCTGAAATACACTGAACAGGTGGCTAACTCGAAAAAACCCACAAACCAGTGTTGAAATCTACTCCCTCCCCTCCATACACAGACTTGAAACAGTTGAGCTGACACTCACAGACAGCGCGATCTTTGTCTCCTGGAAGAGGGTATTCCATTTTTCCCTTCGGTACTGCTCCCATGCACCTGACAGAATCTCACCCACCTCCCTGTTCCTTTCCGCTTGTCCCTCCAGGATGACCCAAGCCGAGGATGAGGAGCAGCTGTCAGTAAAACTGCACCTCTGCCCCTGCACAGCAGCATTTTCCCGACGGCATCAGCAGATGCGGTTTGAAACTTCCCAGGACCGTTTTCTCCTGACTAATGCGGCTTCCTAACTAGGGGGAGGGAAAAGAGGATGACAGATTGCTGAAGGCTTTTAGAAAGATGCTGCTTGAAAGAATTATTGCGCATCAATCTTCCATGCAAGTCTAATAAGACTTTCCAAGCAACGCTATTTAAAAGCCTGGGTCGTATTCTCCTGGCTGGTAACCACCTCCTCCTGTGCTCCAGCTGACAAAGAGCCAGGCGCTGGCAGGGCTCACATTAGACAATGACTTCAAGGCAGCAAAAAAGTCATTTAAATTTCCTATTCTGCTTTCAAAGCCACAGGAGCGTAGACCTTGGTTTCTCCAGCACTACTGTAACATCTGATTTAGAAGCAGGCTCTGAAAATCACTTGAAAGCCATTCATCTATCACCGTTCCTGGATGTTTTCTGATGCACAATATAGCTCTAATTCTGCGCACACACACACACGTCCTGAGAAGTCAGGAAGTTTTTATATCCTCTGTATAGTTCTGTATCACTGCATCTGTGACAAAGGAAAGTTCTTCCCTTTCCTTCTTCTGCAGGTGGTTGAGCAGGACCTTACTGACATGGACAGAGATACCTGAAAAACTGAAACTCAAAAGTGGTAAATGTTACTTTTGCTGGAGGAGAGGGTGACAGGCCAGCCAGGCTCTGTACCTGGAGCTTAGGGTGGGAAGACACTGATCACCCAAGTCATGGGACTGGGCTGATAGAGGAAAACAGGTTTGTTTTATACCAGTCACTAACAACTCACAAATCTTACACTTCACTTACATTCAAAACTAAATTAATGAAATGAATGCATCTGACTGGTAAACTAGTGGAGTATTTCTGAAACGTTTTGGAAACCTCTTTAAAGCACCAGCTCCAAACAACTTGTTTCTCCATTATAAATCATGTTAATTCTGACTCCTAGTGACAACAAAATATAAGCAAACATCTTTACTTAAAGGAAGAGCACCCAAGAAACACGAGACAGACACACTGAAAAGACTAAAACAACAATGAAACAATTTTTTTACGCACATGTCTCAAGGAAATGGATTTATGAGTTGAAGCAGTGAGAGCAATACTGCAGAATTAACTGTAAACATGACTCCAGAGTAATTAATACAAAGGAGGACTAAAAACTTTTTGGACCAACAGATGTGAAAAATTACTCTGGATTGTCATACATGTTTATCTTCAAATTTTCTATTAAAAATAATGAAGGCAATAGGCGTTCACACACCATACAGCCCATATAACACTTTTCTCTCTCCGTTCAGATATGACATTAGGGTTATCCAAAAATGCCTGGTGAGCTTACTTGGCCTCTGCAACAACCAGACTTGCTCACTATCCAGTTTTAAGCTTGCAGGTTCTTTTATCTTCTCTCCAGTATCACCTGACTCCCGATCATGTGATAAAAAGGAGCACAGCCTGTTCTCCCCTTCTCCTTAGCAGACTGCTGAGAAGCAAGATATCCAAAATACACCATCCATCACTAGCCCAGGTGTCTCTACAGTACACTGCAATTTGCAGCACAGAGATCTCCCCAGGCTGCATTTACATGGTCAATTTAATCTGCTGTTACCAGCGGGTGCAGATGAAAGCTGCAGTACCATTTGAGAACACTAACTGTAGTATTCACAGAGCCAAATGGAACAAGACACTGATATGATTTAAAAAAAAAAAAATCCATCTTTTTTTTTTTTTTAATGCTTAGCTAGGTTAATTTACAGTCTAATCAGCCTCCTGAACCACCTCACAGCATCACCCACAAATCCAGGTGCCAGCATAAGATGGGAATAAGCTGGAAAAGGCAAGTGAAGCTCAGACACCTCTTCTGGCAAGAGCCCCACACTTCAGGCAGACAAAGCAGAGTCTCAGAGCCAGCTCATCAGAATGGCAAGTGGGCTGAGGTTTTGACAGAACTGAGTACTTAAAACTGGCTTTATTTCAAGCATATGTATAAAATGAGCGTACTACATCTTTAGTCCACCCAATATTTGGTGAGCAAAATCCTGTTAAGGAAGCATTAATGTGAAGCATTGAAATTGTGTAAGTGTTCTTTTTCAGCTTTTCTTTTTCTTAATTTATGAGACATTCTTTTTAAGAACATAACATTTATAAATAAGTCTGATAATTGACAAAAATCACACTACTTTACAAGCCCTAATGTTTTCAGGTTTTTGAATGAATGTGACTTAAAATTTTAATCACAATAAAGTTTCGGAGGTTAGGTTTTCTGTGTGTGGGGGGGTGTTGTTCTATTTCTTAAATGAAATAGTTTTTGAACAGTTCAATCTGTGGAGAAAGCATTTGTGAAAACAAACGTCACTGAGTGTTTTTATAAAGGCTACCTTTGGTTTAAAAAGGTTCAGATGAGGATTTGAACATCCCAGTTTAGTGATGTACCTGTATTTGAAGCAAAGAAACACCACATTTTGGTGGTATTTTACTATTGTAGGTGTGCAAAGGACACATCAACTAAAGGTTGCTCTGAATATAGTTGCAGTATGCCAGGAAATGGTGGTGCCTCTTGCTAGAATCTCTCATAAGTCTTAAAGAAATGTGTGTATCAGAACATTTTATGCAGGCATTCTCCATGCTCCTCAGCACCAGGCAGCATCTCGGACTGTTACCCAACTAAGCAGTGCAAATTGTTTTTCTGAACCTGACATTTGTTGCTCTCTTTACATTCATCGCCACACTGGCTTTTTTCTTAAACATAGATTAGCATGGATTCTGAGATTTGATGCAGGTAGGTGAGCCAGAGAAGTCTCATTTTGTTAATTTGGTAATATTCTCTCCCTTTTGCACAAAATAAAATTTGAAGTCAGGAAAGATCACATGTACAATTTATAGTGTATTTTTCAGCCTGTGATTACTAACAGGACAAACAATAAATACCAAATTTAAAAGTCTGAAGTGTCCTAGTGATTAGATCTTCTAGATCTAGAGTAAAATATTAAACAGTGACACTACTATTGTATACACTCTGCCAACCTTTAGGGAGGCTATTATTAAACATATATTTCCATTAGTACTGAAATACCTAGTGAATAGCAACATCAAGTAAATAATATGGACAGAACTGGTGTAGGGTTGGCACAAGATTCATTACTTAATTAAAACAAAGACTCAAGTGATGAAAACATTCTTTTCCTAACTAAATAGTTTAAAATGTTTAAAAATCTTTGTGGTAATTAAATTAATTCTGTATATATTTTGCACAATTCTACATGCAAAGCTTTGTATTTCAAACACTGGATGTGATAAAGGTCTTAAAAATCAAAGGTGGTGGCAGTTTGACACTGTGGATGTTAAAAGATCTTTTTTTGTGCGTGAGTACAATCTTGTGTGGGTTAACTCACTTCTGCAAAAAAGCAGCATTGAAATGGAAAACAGCAAAAGTCAGCTCCACTTCTTCCACCAGAACCATATAGCTGACACAGTCAGGAAGACCTGCTGGGATTAGGTTCCAATGATGGTCTGGGTGAACCTGAAGGAAGAAACATCTCGCCCCAAAAAGCTGAAAGAGCTGGGACTGTTCATCCAAAAGGCCTGCAGGGATCTCACTGATGCTCATAAATTGCAAAGAGGAGAGACACAGGCTCTTTTCAGTGGTGCCCAGTGACAGGACCAGGGGCAATGGGCACACACTGAAAGCCTAGAGGTTCCCTCTGAACATCAGGAAACACTTTGTCACTGTGAGAGGACAGAGCACTGGCACATGCTGTCCAGAGAGGTCGTGGAGTCTCTGACCTTGAAGATAATCAAAAGCTTTCTGGAGATGGTACTGGGCAACCAGCTCTTGGTGGCCCTGCTTGGGCAGGGGTGGTGGACTAGATGACATTCAGAGGTCCCTTCCAACCCCAACTGTTCTGTGACTGTTAAAATAAGCTTTAATATCTACCCAAATGTAAAAAACAAGCTTGCACAAACTCATTAAAATATAGGTCAAATGATTAAGCTGGAAGAAGAAACTGGGAGATGAAAATGCACTGAAAGAGCAGTGTTTGGATCACCTTCATCTTAGTGTTCTGAAAGAATGGGCACAAGAGATCAAAGATCCAGCAGAAAGGATTTTTAATAAGAGTATAAACTCAAAAGTGGAAAAAAAGGAAACATAGTGCCTATAATTAGATGGAGAAAAAAGCAGACAGGAATATGTCAGGCCCATGAACCTGACTAAAAACCAGCATGCTACTGAGAATAATTATTCTTTCTTGCAAAATTCAAAGACAGAGACGAAAACAAATGATCATCAAACAAGGTATCACATGGGTTCATCAGAGGTAGACTGTGTCAAACTTACTCAACCTCTTTCTTTGACAAGGCAGTTAATTTTTCTAGACAAAGGAAATGCAGGAAGTTTATATGGACTTTTTATAATGTGAAGATTTGATTCTGTGTCATACCAGTTAGGATGAAAAAGATGGGAAAGGAACCAAATATGCAGATGGCAGAGATAAGAGTGGGTTATGCTGAACAGAAAGCTATCAGATCAGCAGAATCACAGCATCATAGAATGGTTTGTGTTGGAAGGGACCTTAAAGGTCATCAAGATCCAACCCCCATGCATGGGCAGGGACACCTCCCACTAGACCAGGTTGCACAAAGCTTCATCCAACCTGGCCTTAAACACCTCCAGGGAAGGGGCATCAATACCCTCCCTAGGCAACCTATTCCAGTGTCTTACTACCCTCACGGTGAAAATTTTCTTCCTAATATCTAACCTAAATCTACCCTCTGTGTTTAGCACCATTACCCCTTGTCCTGTCACCACCCACTCTGGTGAAAAGTCCCACCTCAGCTTTTCTTTAGGCACCTTCATGTACTGGAAGGCAGCTATAAGGTCTTCACAGAACCCTCTCTTCTTCAGGCTGAAAAACGCCAACTCTCTCAGCCTGTCTTTGTAGCAGAGGTGCTCAGCCCTTTGGTCATCTTTGTGGCCCTTCTCTGGACCCTGTCCAGCAGGTCTGCATCTTCCCTGTGCTGGGGGCTGCACAGCTGTATGCAGTATCCCAGGTGTGGTCCCAAGAGCAGAGTAGAAGGGCAGAATCACCTCCCTCACCCTGCTGGCCATGCTGCTTTGGATGCAGCCCAGGATGTGCCTGGCCTACTGGGCTGTGAGTGCACACTGAAGGTTACTAATGGAGTTTCTAAAGAATGAGTCTTTGCTCAAAGCTTTTGAATTTCCTTAATTAACCTCAGACCAAAAAAACATGACAGTGCAATTTCCCAGAAACATCTTATAAGCAGAAGAGGATTGAAACATCACAAAAAAAGAACTGGATGACCTTGTTTAGGTCATGCTAATGGCATGCAATTTAACAGCAGACAAGAGCAAGACCTTACACAGAGGGACTAATAAAAACATTCTCTTTAATAATGTGGATGAGGTTGATAAAAATAAGGGCAGATACAAGTAGTTACCCTAGCACAGTGCAACCAAGTCAAACAGTAAGTAGACTTGAAAAGTTGCTTGTAGGCCGAAGATGCAAGAAACAAAGTATTCCCAGCAGAAGCAAGGGAAAATATTTGTACAATATCCCAGCAAGAATGCTGAGTACTATATTGCAAGATCAGGTAAAGAAAGATTAACTCAGACTGAGACAGATGTAAAAAACTCCCTGAAGAACAAACAAACAAAACCCAAACAAGAATTCCCAACAGGGAGATCTGTTTTGTGAAAGACACTTGAAATATATTGGGAGTATTCAGCTGAGCAAAATTCTTAGCCAGAATAAGATTGCTTTCTATAAATACAGTAGGATAAGTAAATTCTACATAAATATAAGAACTATATGAGCTACTGTATAATATTAGCAGAAGTACAAGTAGGTGTGAAGTGGCCATGAATAAAGGTAAAGTCAGAAATTAGATGGCAAATACTATCAAGTTCTGACACAGTCCTACTGGAATAATGATGCAGAAATTTAGCCAGTTTGAACAAAAAGTTTCTTTAATTTACACTTGAAAAAAAAAGAAAACAAGGAGAAGGTGACATAACCCAAACAGTAACAAAAAAATCTAACACAATTCTAGCCTTATATCAAAATATAAAATAATGCAATTTTCCAGGGGTCTCTAGAGTACATTCTAACTGCAGTGCACACTACACTGTAACTACAGCATTCTGTCTTCTAGCCCATTTTGTAAAAAAACTCAAGGAATTTAACATCACATTTCCTATATCATGATCTACCATAATAATTAAGACAGGCATTAATTAAAATTGTTATTCATTGTTTTAGTACAATCTACTCTCCACTGTATCAGTTTTTGACACACCACTGGCAGAGGGGTGCAGGCCAAGTGCATCAGGGGGAATGCTATTTCTTGGGTCCTGTCCCCTCCCCACAATATTTGTTGCATTTTAATTACAGGAGCAACCAGTTGCAACAAATGCAAGAACTGAAATGCTGTGGACTAGGCAGTCAGCGAGTGAAAATCACTAGCTGCTGTAGGAATTCCTTTATAAACTGGAGAGAGTATGGCAGCACTTACTGGATAGAGCAAAATGCCCACCATTCATTATAATCAACCACAACAATCTGCCATGGGTCTTGAGCTGGATGGAAAACACTGCTTTCCAGGGCACCAAGGCCATGTTTGTGCTTCCCTTCCTTCAGAGATACATTCAGGTAAAAGATAGTTTTATATTGAGAAAAATTATCAGTCCTTGGAAGCTCACAAATACCTATCAGTAGGCCACCATCTGTTTTATGCTGCATAATTTGTAATGCAGAAAGCTGTCATTGATGCACTCAGGGCATGCTGGACAGAGCTATCACCTGAAAAATGTATAGTAAATAACACAGGGAGTAACTGTGATGTGGTATAGGTTATGTGGAACAGGCATACCCATTCTGCCTCGCTTCCCTCTCCTATCCAATCTTTTGGTTATGAAAAACATAAAGAACCCATTTATTTCCCAATTATGCATTTCTTAGCACAGCACTACGACTTATAATATTGACCTATATCTTGTTCACAAGAGGCCCAAAAGCCCAGAGATAACAGCTGCTGGATGTAACACAGGTCTAAATGCAGAAGGCCTCCTTGCAACAGTGACCACTGAAGAACATGGGAAGCAAAGAAATGGGAGGTGCAGAAATATCCTGCTTCCCAGAAACCACAGGCAATTAATGTGGTACATTTGGGGGCCAAGAAAGAAACTGCAACATTCATTAAAACGTAAACTCATTGCAGCATTAGCTACCCAGATGTGTGTCAGGTCCTAGCTAATTTCCATCTCATCTCTGTGCATAATTCTCCATGGAGTCTTCATTTTACAGTAGCAGGAAAACTCCTGAGCACTTCCGAAAATTATTTTGGGGGTATTTCAAACTACCTGTTATTATCAGTGGGTGCTTCACCCATCTCTGCAATCAAACAATCAAAAAAACCCCAACAAACTGTATTTTTCCTACTGTGTCTTAGTTACACCCTAATACATGAAAGACATCCTATTATATTATTCAGTACACCTTTAAGTGTGTATGTACACACACAGAGAAACGTGTCAAACAGCCTTTACTAGCGATTGACATCCATTTACAATATGCAAAGAAAATAGTGAAATACATATGTACATGCAGGGAGATCTTTATTCCCTATGCAGCAGAACTTTTCCAATCAAAAATGCAGAACTTAAGAACTGTAGAACTGTAAAATGAGTATCACTTTTACTGAAGAACACCATGCAGAGGGTGTGCTTTATACTGGTGAAATAAATTCATTTATGCCATCGAAGGAAGCGATGTAACATAGCAGCAATTTATTGTTAGGATTTGAAGTTGGTTGTGGATAAACACAAAACTTTGTGGTACAGACCAAAGCCACGAGCAGGTAGTACTTATACAGCTGAGACAAAAAGCATTCCTCACACAGGGAGCTTTTTACACCCTGGTGAAACCAGAAGCCTTATTGCTATTATAGTCACTGGTGATTTTAAAGACAGTGTTTCTCTATAACCACTTTCTCTGTACGCCGGCAAAAACATGTGTGCTCTCCACGGAACTGCAACATCAGGCATCTGTAACCAGCGTTTAAAATACGGCGTGATAGTGTCACCCCTTTGACTAGACATGCAATACTAAAGGTTCTATGGAAATTATGTAAATTATACAAACACTAGAAAGACAGCTTCAGTACTTATTAGGCAGCTGGGTGCGTGCTGAACTGTAGCTTTTACGTGAATTACACTAATTTAGCAGCAGGATTTATTAGCTACAAAGCGGCTTTGCTGCCTTTACCCCCAGCCCCACAGCCCAGGAGCGGTGCGAAGCCTGACACAAGGCAGCGAACCTTCTGCCCCGGCAGCGACGAGGCTGTGCCGCTGGCAGGGACCCCCCC